>QRDG01000208.1:709182-909493 GCA_012064385.1 Puccinellia tenuiflora | reverse complement strand
TCTACTTATTTATATATCTTTTCCAAAGTGTCCACCTTTTATATTCAGATTTTCTACACTCTATGGACCTCAAGTGTACAAAATTAAGAATGTCCATAGTACTATCTTTTATGTTACACTTTGTGAACTATCATTGAACATCCTTGCATTGGATACTTGATATCACTTTATAAACTGTTTGCATATTGCTACTTCTTTGAAATAATGAATCATTTAACTTTATGTAGCAGTAGCAATCATCTTTTATATCCATGTTGTGATTATATTGCAAAGTTCATGTTAGTTTTATCACTTTCATACTCGAGGCCGAGCATGAGTTAAGCTTGGGGATGTTGATGCATCTAAAATACATACATGAACTTTGCACTATAATACTCATATTCCAATCATATTTGCATCATATAAGGGTATATTATTGTTATTTAATGATTTTTGGTAATTTATGATGATATCCCCTTTTTATGGAATTAATCCTGCGCAGGCAGAAAACCCCTATTTCTTTCCTTATTTGTTTCAGGACCTTAACGACGTCATAATGAGCTATAAATTTACGGGGGTCATTATTTTGGAAGGAGAAGATTTAGGAGCGAAAGAAGTCAACGAACGGAGGCCGGAAGACCAAAAGGGGGGTCCCACACGGCCAGGTACTGTAGTCGCGTGGGCCTATCCCAATTGGCCCTCGTGGCCCCGTTTGCGTCGATCCTTCGCCTAGAAGCTTTCTCGTGACCTAAAAACACCTATATAAAGAGCCCCCCGACGTTATCCGAAGAGAGGGCCACCACACGAGAGAAACAAGAAACAGAGACCAGGAGGCTGCAGATTGGAGGGGGAAAACTCCGGCGGAGCCCTGCCGGAGAGGTCTCCTTCTTCTCCATCGACATCTCCACCGTCTCCATGATGAAGAGGGAGTAGTCCACCTCTGGACTATGGGTTTGTGGCAGTAGCATATGTATCTCTCTCTCTCTTGAGCTTCACTAATTAGCACCGTATGAGCTGCTGAACATGATTACGGTCACCGTTGTATTACCATTGTGGTGGATCTTTCTATGAGTTAATATATGTTGAGATTGCAATGTTATATTTCAGTTATGAAAGTAGATGCATATTATGTACCCCGTTCTTGTATCCTTGTTACGATCAAGCATGTTTATGAGAGCGTGTGTGGGGGAACGTGTCACATCCTGAAATTTGGCCCTTTAAAATTTTCTTTGACAAAACCAAAATTGGGATTTGGACTTGGATCTTCTGATCTTTGCAGCTCTATTTTTTCCTACATTTCCAAAACCCCAAGATTCTCAAAATATTTATCTTATCTTTGAATGCAAAAGGGGCCTAAACCCTAGCCTTCCAAAGGGAGAGTACCAAAGGTGACTTAAAAAAAATTCCCAAAAATTCCAGAGTGACCCCTAGCTAGGATTGAACCTATTTATGCAAAAATATTGGGTGACTTGTTCAGAAAATATTTGACTTTTCCCTGATTTATTTTCTGCCTAAAACCACAAAACCCTAGCTTTCCAAAGGAAATAGGTCAAAACCATCTTCAAAAATTCTACAAAAATTCAGGGAGTATCCCTAACCAATATGTAAGACAAATATACAAAAATATTCCATACCTTGTTAAGGAAATATTTGAGTTTTTCCCTGTTTACTTTCTGCCCAAAACATTAACATTTTTGGAAACCCTACTAAAACTTTTTCAAAAATTCTAAAAACCCCAAGGTAGATGCTCCTAACCAATATCTACCTCCTGTATTTTTCCTGGCAAAATATATTTTATTTTAGTTTCCCAAAATCCAATTCCCCTTTTCAGCCGAAGGTGTTCGATGAAATTTTTCCTTCTGCCAAGTTGCAAACTAGCTCAAGAACATATCTAGACTTTGGTAGATCTTCTCTTTCTGCACCTAGTGACACGGTCACTTTTCCAATTTGGTGCCATATGGTGCCAATGGCATGACCATGCCGGTCCTGGCATGCCCTGTTGTGTGGCCACCATGGCCATGGCCGCACCCGACGGCGCCGCGACTTTGTGGTCGTCGCCGGTCTGCCTTCCCCAGCGCTCCCCTCGTGCCCCCTATTCACCACCTCTCCCTCTACCCCCCATCATCCACGCGTCGCCGACACCCTCCCCTGGCGCCATCGGCCGCGTGAAGACGCGCCACACCAACAGGAACCGCCGATGGACCCCCCGCTCACCAGTGACCGCACTGCCGCTCGCGCCTATCCTCTTCCCGCGAATCCCGTCGTCCAGAACCGCACTGCTTCTACACCATCAGCGCGCCGCCCATCGACTGCCTCTGCCCGGCCTCCCCGTGTCACCGCCATGCTACGGCCGCCCGGACCCCCCACCGCCGCCATGTGCCACGCCACCCCGTTCCTATCCCCTGCGCCGGATTTCACGTCGTACAACGCTGCCCGCAGCTACACCGACGACGCCGCGGCCATCGACTTGTCACTGCCGCCAGCGGACACCTCACCCCGCCACCGCACCGTGTGACCGCGACCCCTCGAGGCCCTATAAAAGAGAGCCCCCGGCCTCCTTCGAGTAGCACACCACCACCCCCTCCCTCTGAGCCTCCTCCCTGCCCACGATTAGCTCCCCGGGAGCACCGGAGCGCCGGCGACGAGCGCGCCCCCGCCGCTCTATCTCCGGGTGATCCTCACCCCCAGAGCCACCCCGCCGCCCACACCTCTCCCCTCTTCCAATCCAAACCTCCCGGAGCCCGTAGCCACCCTCACCTTGCCCTAGGACCGCCGGAATCGACGCCCTCGTCCTCGACGGTGAGAACGCCGGCGATGACCATCCCCTCCCCTCTCTATTTCTTTTTTCTTTTTGGTGCATACCGGTTCGGCCCAGCAGACGCTGACCATTGGGCCCCACCGGTCAGGTTTTTAAACATTTCCAAAGCGTTTTCCTTTTTATTTTTCTCTGTTTTTTTGAAATGGCAGATTCTAGGTCAAATTTTGGGAGGCCATATCTCCCTCAAAAAAATTCAGAAAATTATGAAACCTTTTGCAGTAGCTTTGTTTTGAAATTCTCTATCCAATGGCACTGGTTTTGAAATATTTGAAGCTTATTTTCTTGGGAAGTTGTTGAGTAACTTTTGGAAGGTTTATAATGCCTAGTTTTGATTTCTTTAATAGATTCCGACCATTTTAACGAAGGAGAAGTTGATCCCACAACAGAAGGCAAGCCATCAGCCCCCAACCACCTGTTTCCAAGTTGCCGATACCTTGTTTGCTATGAATATTATTTGTTTGCGCGATAGTTGCATCCCACATGTCTTATTTCATGCCTATTATTTCATGTGACCTAATGCTACTTTTACTTTCTGCAATACGATAAACTCATGTTCCGTGAGTTGAGTTCCGGTACCCCGTCTAAATACACGTTGGGTCCTGCCCAAGTGGATTGAAGCGGCTACTTTTCTGTAGAGTTGTGGCGTCGCGTTGGACGGTACCATGCACCACTCCCCATTCCGGCGACGATGGACCGGAGGAACCGCCGCAGTCAATGGAATGGTGGAACGGGATCGCGTGGACGCCTCCACTAACTTATGTAGTCGACCCGTGGCTGCTACTGGCCGGAGACACCTCCGCCCTCGCCCGGTTGACGCTAACCGATTGTGTTATTTTATTTTCTTACTCGACCCGTGGCTGCTACTGGCCGGAGACATCTCCGTCCTCGCCCGGTTGATTTTGTTATTTTCTTTTCTTACTCGCCCGTGGCTGCTACTGGCCGGAGACATCTCCGTCCTCGTCGGAGGAAACTCCACCATCGCCCGGTTGACCTTACTTTACCCTGCTGAACTACTATGTGATTATTTTATGCTCATGTATATCTTGTGGACTAACGTTTGTTGCTGTCTTGTGGTTGAGAATAAAATTGACTAAAAAGATAATCACCTCCGTCGACTAGATTGAGTCTTATAGTGCCACTCGCCAAACACACCCGCACAACCATGCGTCGTTGAAATGGGCAGACCGTAGCTTAGTAGCCTATCGAGCCTCTTTTGATGCTACCCACTTGGCAAGTCTAGTCGGTTACTGCATAGTTGTGGTCGGGGCTAGTCTTGTGAAGGTTCCGGAGCTAGGCGTTGCTCATGAGTTGGGGACGTGCTGGATTCACTTCGTCATAAGACTTAGCCCGAGTGGTAAGTCGGTAGCTATACAAGGAGTGTCTTGGTAGAGCGGACGGCTACGGGGGAATAGGTTTGTGCGGCAGGTACCGGCTGTACAAGCTTAGACCCCAACGTGTGGATAAAAGTTGCAACCTCTCAAGAGTGTCAAATCTAGAATCTAGTATTGTTCCTACCTAAGGAACGGTGTTGGGTCCAGTCACACTAGAGTCAGTCCAGTCGAACACCGAGAAATAAATTCACCAAGCGGTCAGAGTTGGCCCAAGCTGAATGAGCAGAAAAGTGGACCATAGTTGGTCAAAGCTAAGCCCCGAAGTGGGCCAGAGTTGGTCAAGCTTGAGAACATAAGAGTTGTGGATATGGTTGTGTGGAAATGAGACTCGTTCTCATAAGCCACGGTTTTCGTCACAGGTAAGTAGGTAAGTTAAGTCCAACCGTTTAGCTTGGACTCGCACCTTACCCTACTGCACCCATGCCATGCCATATAGGATCGTTGGTTACGGTTGATTGTGGATTGATGTCTTGCGAGTACATTCCATGTACTCACCTGGCTTTTCATGTGGCCAGATCCTCCTACTCCCGTCGCCAAGTACCCCTTATACGAGAACTAGATCCGGTATCCAGGCAGAGCCCTGTGGAGTTAGGCCCTCTTCGTCGCACGCTTCCGCCAATCCGCTGACGCCCTCTGATGAAGTCATGTTCGATAAATAATGTACAAACTGTTGTGTGCGCTAGGGCGCAGCCGTGTAATGAGACCCTTGTAATCCATCGTCGGTTCTCCGACTCCTTAATAAAGTGGTTATGTTCTGTTATCAAGTTGTCATATATTCAGTGCTCCTGGGACTGATATATGGGTAACTCGGTCTTCGGATCGGGGTGCCACAGAGCTTGGTATCAGAGCCTAACTGCCGGTAGGATACCCTAGTTCTAAACGGAGCCTTAGATAGCGAACGTTGCTTTGCTTGCTTTTAATTGTTTCTCTATCTGTTTGTGTTTTTCTAACCTTGCAACTCACATTTTTGGCTTCTACCTCTGGTACAGATGAAGTTTGAGCTGCCCGTAGAAACCCCCGCCTTGAACGTTCCCGGCATTCCACAATTCCTCTGGGAGATTTGGGCACACCTCTACCCAACCTCTCCTCCCCCGACATACCGCGTACTCGCCTCCCGTTCTGGTGGGACTCACCCTGAGTTCGTCGCCACCGTCTACTTGTGCGCCTCGCCCGTGGGCCAAGGACACACGTACGCCCTCTCCTCCGGCGTCCACCACCAGGAGACCCGAGCCATCCAGGAAGCCGCCGCAGATGCCATCATTCTCCTCCGCACCCACGACCCCCGCATGAAGAAGTGCACCCGCTATGCACACCTCCCGAGGTTGGATTTGAGCAATGGGGATATCCTTTTTCCCAGCCCATGGAATCCCTCTCCAGAACTCACCACCCTACTCGAGTACACCTCCCACCTCCACCAGTATCTGCATGACACTCTTCTTCAGCTACCTAGGCTTCGCAATGGCATGACTGCAGCCGAGGGAGTAAGAGCACTAGTACCCATCTCTTCTCGTCAGGTCCCTCCATACCCAGCCCACCTTCCTCTTACTCTTGACCAGCTTAGAGGAAGACTCGCTTCCACTCCCGCTCGAGCCACCGCGTTCCGTAGCTCTAGCGCCCCTCCTCGCTTCTTCACTGGATACACTCAGGAACCTCAGGCCCAGTGTCTCCGCGTCAACATCGGCACACCCTTCCCCTCGTACGCCCCCAGAACGCTGGGAAGGAGCATCAACGACATCGACATCATCGCACCTGCTACTCCCCTCGAGATGTAGTTCTAGACGCTAGCCTCAGGAGCAGTAGCGCTTGCATCCTAGTTATGTATCGTAGTCGACGATCGCGTAGTCCGACGCGCGCGTGAATAATGTAGGAGTAATGGCTTGTCCCTCGTATCATATTGTGTACCATGTGTCATGTAACCCAACTCTCCATTGTATAAAAACGCCTTGGTTTTATCTCTTGCTTTTATTTGGATCTTCTTGGATGTTGCATTTCTTTCTCCCCCTTATGGAAGCTCATGGCACCCGTCAACCCCACCTTCAACCAACCAGGATGAGGCCCAACACAGGTACAAGTGGCAGCCAAGGAACCCCAATCCGCCGTTCAGCCCGACAAGCCGGCATGGACCCAATGCCCCCACAGCCGCCGACTCCACCCCCACAGGAACCAACTCCAAGCCAGCTATTGTTGATGATGGATGAACGCCACCAGCTGCACATGACTCAGATTATGAGAGAATTTGGCACCTACATGCAAGCACAGAACGCCCCTCGCCCGACCCGCTCCAAGCTGCAAGACTTCCAGCGTACTCGGCCACCCCAGTTCTCGCAGGCCACCAACCCACTCGAAGCAGATGATTGGCTCCGTACCATGGAAAAGAAGTTAGAGATCGCTCGCGTTGATGAGCAAGACAAGGTACCTTTCGTCACTCACTATCTTGAAGGACCAGCCGATGTGTGGTGGGACAATCAGAAAGATATGAGAGGAAATGGAACCACTATCACCTGGACCGAATTCCAAGAAATCTTCCGTAAAGCCTACATACCCTCAAGCCTCATGAAGATGAAGCAGCAGGAACTCCTAGCACTCACTCAGGGCAGCTCAACTGTAAGTGAGTACCTGACCAAGTTCAACGATCTTGCCCGCTATGCCCCTGAAGATGTCAACACAGATGAGAAGAAGAAGGACAGATTTCTCCACGGAATGCACCAGGCCATCAAGACCCAGCTCAGCGTTCTACAGTTTCCGGATTTTCAAGCCATGGTAAACACCGCACTGATTTCAGAGAAGGAACACCGCACCATCTATGATTCCCACAAGAAGAAGTTTGAGTCCCGCAAACACCAGCCAGAAGAAGCTCACAAGAAGCCACGTACCTGGCCACCCAACTCACAGGCCCCTGCACCTCCCACTACTTGGACCCCACCCAGAAAGGAAGGATACCCCCGCAATGAGTTCTACCACAAGCGTCCACTCGTGGATGACTGCAAGAGGGAAAATTCCTGCTTTAAGTGCGGCAAGAAAGGGCACTACATAGCTGATTGCCCGTTGACCAAGAACAACAATGGCGGTAACAACAATCGCAACCTCAACAACCCTCCCGCCGGAACAATCACGCCGCCTCAAGTCGCTCGTGTCCACCACATGCCCGCCGAAGAAACCTACGAAGCTTCAGATGTGATGCTTGGTATGTGAACCACCAATGCTAAACTCGCAATAATTTTTGTTGACCCTGGAACTCCCCACTCTCTCGTCAGAAGGTTTCGTTGCAAGGCACCGTTTTATGTTTTCCCTAGACTTGGACCTAAGCCACGAGTTCACGCGAGAGGAATGTCCCCTTCAAAGTTTGGACAAGCCGGAACGCGACACCCACATCAGAGTCACAAGGTTAAATAGAGGATAAACCCACCAAAGAGGAAGCCCCCTGGAAATGAGAGGATTCTTTGAGAGCAGAATAACCATACCTATTCCATGAGCAACTCGAATCTCGTGGACGAGATTCATTTTAAGGGGGGAAGGTTTGTCACATCCGGAAATTTGGCACTTTAAAATTTTCTTTGACAAAACCAAAATTGGGATTTGGACTTGGATCTTCTAATCTTTGCACCTCTATTTTTTCCTACATTTCCAAAACCCCAAGATTCTCAAATATTTATCTTATCTTTGAATGCAAAAGGGGCCTAAACCCTAGCCTTCCAAAGGGAGAGTGCCAAAGGTGACTTCAAAAATTCCCCAAAAATTCCAGAGTGACCCCCAGCTAGGATTGAACCTATTTATGCAAAAATATTGGGTGACTTGTTCAGAAAATATTTGACTTTTTCCCTGATTTATTTTCTGCCTAAAACCCCAAAACCCTAGCTTTCCAAAGGAAGTAGGTCAAAACCATCTTCAAAAATTCTACAAAAATTCAGGGAGTATCCCTAACCAGTATGTAAGCCAAATATACAAAAATATTCCATACCTTGTTAAGGAAATATTTGAGTTTTTCCCTGTTTTACTTTCTGCCCAAAACATTAACATTTTTGGAAACCCTACTAAAACTTTTTCAAAAATTCTAAAAACCCCAAGGTAGATGCTCCTAACCAATATCTACCTCCTGTATTTTTCCTGGCAAAATATCTTTTATTTTAGTTGCCCAAAATCCAATTCCCCTTTTCAGCCAAAGGTGTTCGATGAAATTTTTCCTTCTGCCAAGTTGCAAACTATCTCAAGAACATATCTAGACTTTGGTAGATCTTCTCTTTCTGCACCTAGTGACACGGTCACTTTTCCAATTTGGTGCCATATGGTGCCAATGGCATGACCATGCCGGTCATGGCATGCCCTGTGGCGTGGCCACCATGGCCATGGCCGCACCCGACGGCGCCGCCACTTTGTGGTCGTCACCGGTCTGCCTCCCCAGCGCTCCCCTCGCGCCCCCTGCTTCACCACCTCTCCCTCTACCCCCCCCATCATCCACGCGTCGCCGACACCCTCCCCTGTGCGCCGTCGGCCGCGTGACAACGCGCCGCACCAACAGGAACCGCCGCTGGACCGCCCCCCTCACTAGTGACCGCACTGCCGCTCGCGCCTATCCTCTCCCCGCGAATCCCGTCGTCCAGAACCGCACTGCTTCTACACCATCAGCGCGCCGCCCGTCGACTACCTCTGCCCGGCCTCCCCGTGTCGCCGCCATGCTACGGCCGCCCGGACCCCCACCGCCGCCATGTGCCACGCCACCCCGTTCCTATCCCCTGCGCCGGATTTCGCGTCGTACAGCGCTGCCCGCAGCTACACCGACGACGCCGCGGCCGTCGTCTTGTCACTGCCGCCAGCGGACACCTCACCCCGCCACCGCACCGTGTGACCGCGACCCCTCGAGCCCCTATAAAAGAGATCCCCGGCCTCCTTCGAGCAGCACACCACCACCCCCTCCCTCTGAGCCTCCTCCCTGCCCACGATTAGCTCCCCGGGAGCACCGGAGCGCCGGCAAAGAGCGCGCCCCCGCCGCTCTGTCTCCGGGCGATTCCTCACCCCCAGAGCCACCTCGCCACCCACACCTCTCCCCTCTTCCAATCCAAACCTCCCGGAGCCCGTATCCACCCTCACCTTGCCCTAGGACCGCCAGAATCGACGCCCTCATCCTCGACGGTGAGAACGCCGGCGACGACCATCCCCTCCCCTCTGTTTCTTTTTTTCTTTTTGGTGCATACCGGTTCGGCCCAGCAGACGCTGACCATTGGGTCCCACTGGTAAGGTTTTTAAACATTTCCAAAGCGTTTTCCTTTTTATTTTTCTCTATTTTTTTGAAATGGCAGATTCTAGGTCAAACTTTGGGAGGCCATATCTCCCTCAAAAAAATTCAGAAAATTATGAAACCTTTTGCAGTAGCTTTGTTTTGAAATTCTCTATCCAATGGCACTGGTTTTGAAATATTTGAAGCTTATTTGCTTGGGAAGTTGTTGAGTAACTTTTGGAAGGTTTATAATGCCTAGTTTTGATTTCTTTAATAGATTCCGACCTTTTTAACGGAGGAGAAGTTGATCCCACACCGGAAGGCAAGCCATCAGCCCCCAACCACCTGTTTCCAAGTTGTCGATACCTTGTTTGCTATGAATATTATTTGTTTGCGCGATAGTTGCATCCCACATGTCTTATTTCATGCCTATTATTTCATGTGACCTAATGCTACTTTTACTTTCTGCAATACGATAGACTCATGTTCCGTGAGTTGAGTTCCGGTACCCCGTCTAAATACACGTTGGGTCCTGCCCAAGTGGATTGAAGCGGCTACTTTTCTGTAGAGTTGTGGCGTCGCGTTGGACGGTACCATGCACCACTCCCCATTCCGGCGACGATGGACCGGAGGAACCACCGCAGTCAATGGAATGGTGGAACGGGATCACGTGGACGCCTCCACTAACTTATGTAGTCGACCTGTGGCTGCTACTGGCCGGAGACACCTCCGCCCTCGCCCGGTTGACGCTAACCGAATGTTTTATTTTATTACTCGACCCGTGGCTGCTACTGGCCGGAGACATCTCCGTTCTCGCCCGGTTGATTTTGTTATTTTATTTTATTACTCGACCCGTGGCTGCTACTGGCCGGAGACATCTCCGTCCTCGCCCGATTGATTTTGTTATTTTATCTTTACTCAACCTGTGGCTGTCACTGGTCGGAGGAAACTCCACCATCGCCCGGTTGACCTTACTTTACCCTGCTGAACTACTATGTGATTATTTTATGCTCATGTATATCTTGTGGACTAACGTTTGTTGCTGTCTTGTGGTTGAGAATAAAATTGACTAAAAAGATAATCACCTCCGTCGACTAGATTGAGTCTTATAGTGCCACTCGCCAAACACACCCGCACAACCATGCGTCGTTGAAATGGGCAGACCGTAGCTTAGTAGCCTATCGAGCCTCTTTTGATGCTACCCACTTGGCAAGTCTAGTCGGTTACTGCATAGTTGTGGTCAGGGCTAGTCTTGTGAAGGTTCCGGAGCTAGGCGTTGCTCATGAGTTGGGGACGTGCCGGATTCACTTCGTCATAAGACTTAGCCCGAGTGGTAAGTCGGTAGCTATACAAGGAGTGTCTTGGTAGAGCGGACGGCTACGGGGGAATAGGTTTGTGCGGCAGGTACCGGCTGTACAAGCTTAGACCCCAACGTGTGGATAAAAGTTGCAACCTCTCGAGAGTGTCAAATCTAGAATCTAGTATTGTTCCTACCTAAGGAACGGTGTTGGGTCCAGTCACACTAGAGTCAGTCCAGTCGAACACGGAGAAATAAATTCACCAAGCGGTCAGAGTTGGCCAAAGCTGAATGAGCAGAAAAGTGGACCATAGTTGGTCAAAGCTAAGCCCCGAAGTGGACCAGAGTTGGTCAAGCTTGAGAACATAAGAGTTGTGGATATGGTTGTGTGGAAATGAGACTCGTTCTCATAAGCCACGGTTTTCGTCACAGGTAAGTAGGTAAGTTAAGTCCAACCGTTTAGCTTGGACTCGCACCTTACCCTACTGCACCCATGCCATGCCATATAGGATCGTTGGTTACGGTTGATTGTGGATTGATGTCTTGCGAGTACATTCCATGTACTCACCTGGCTTTTCATGTGGCCATATCCTCCTACTCCCGTCGCCGAGTACCCCTTATACGAGAACTAGATCCGGTATCCAGGCAGAGCCCTGTGGAGTTAGGCCCTCTTCGTCGCACGATTCCGCCAATCCGCTGACACCCTCTGATGAAGTCATGTTCGATAAATAATGTACAAACTGTTGTGTGCGCTAGGGCGTAGTCGTGTAATGAGACCCCTGTAATCCATCGTCGGTTCTCCGACTCCTTAATAAAGTGGTTATGTTCTGTTATCAAGTTGTCATATATTCAGCGCTCCTGGGACTGATATATGGGGTAACTCGGTCTTCGGATCGGGGTGCCACAAAACGTGCATTAGTTGGAGTAACGGGGGTGGTGAAGTGATAAGCTGACAACTTAATATCATGATCCATTGGGTGTTTACCTTACTTTGTTACCTCACTAGGGATAAACCAAAATACCATGTTGTAGGGTAGGAGGAGTGACATGCCTCTACCTAAGACTAGATCCATCATGTGTTTATTATCACTTCATGTCATTAATCTTAAAGCTATACTCTGATGTTATCTTAATTACTAAGGTGCATGATTTAGTTCACATCTTGGTGGAGTATAAGTGAGACTAATAATCAAAAGGTCTCTATGCTAGGACGTGATGCCCATATAATTAGTAACATGTCATTAACCTTGTTTGCAATCTCATATGTTAAATCTATGTCTACTCATTTGCCACACTATATTAAAGAGAGAGTGCATGTGTGAAACCATGAACCCCGGTCCATTTTTAATCATAAGAAACAACTTTCCAACCACTTTTAAGCATCTTTTACATTCAGCCATTTTAAAATCAGAAAATACAAAAACACTTTAACTTCTTGCATTCATATATAAAAAATCCCCAAAAATACCATCCATCGTCATTACTATCATCCTTGCATACTTATTTACCACCATTGCATATTTATTTACTGTTTTGCATTCATTATCATCTTAATATCATTCTCACACCTTGTGCTTGACAACCACTTGGTGAGGTTGAGGGCACAAAGCAATCTATTTTGTTTGCAGGAAATCTAGAGGACAAGAAGATAAAACCCACACTACTGATTCCCCGAGAGTTCGATATTAAACCCTCGAGTCACCTTCTTGGGGAAAAACTACCACTTCTACATACTCTGCACTTGGAGGCTCAACCTATCCCTAATATATTATTTTCCTTTCAGGGTATCAAGAGTACTTGTTGGCGTTGTTGAGGGAGAAGAACACTTTCATCAATCCCGTCATCACTACTCAACGCCACAAAGGCCTCACCCTATTCTCCGATGAACCTCGCCACAAAGGCTCGATCCACCTTCCACTATCGGAGTCCTTCAAGGCAGAATCCAGAGCCTTTACAAAGTTCTTCGGGCACACACCCACAACTTAATGGGGGGCTCCCAAATCAACAAACCTGTCACAATACAACAAGTAGTAAGCAAATGAATCTAGGGAGACACAAGCAAACCCTAGAAACGAAATCCCTCAAGTGAATGAGGGGGAAATGAAGAACGACTTGGTGAAGATGTAGATCATGGCCTTCTCCTTCAATCCTCCAAATTTGAGCAAGTTTGGGTGGAGGAATTGGGAGATCTCATCGATTTGAGCTTTTGCATTAATGGAGGAGAGAGAGTTTCAAAAGCTAGCTGCCCCGAGGTAGGTGAAGGGGTATTTATACCCCTTCAAGAAATCTGGCCGTTGGAACTACAGAGCGCTGGATATTTCCGGACATAACTCTGGAACTTCCGGCCGGAGGGCCGGAACTTCCGGTGGTTAGGACGGAATATCCGGGGTGCCGGATCTCCGGGCCAAAGATCCGGGACCCCTCCAGAGAGGTTTCCCGGAAAAGGACTTAGCCATATTTCCCTAAAAATGTTCCAGGGGCGGAACTTCCGGCAGAAGTTTCGGGACCCCTCCAGAGAGGTTTCCCGAATATGACTTAGTCATATTTTCTCGAATTTGTTCCAGGGGCGGAACTTCCGGCCTTATGACCGGAATTTCGGGCCCACCGGAAATATCTGGGGCAAACTTCCGGCAGAAGTTCCGGGACCCCTCCAAAGAGGTTTCCCGAAAATGACTTAGTCGATTTTCCCACAGACCAGATATTCCGGGTATGGGCCGGAACTTAAGGAAAAACCACCGGAAATTCCGGTCCTGTTTAGCAGAAACAACCGTAGATTTCATTCCGCTTCTCCGTCTTTGATCTCGTCTTTGATCTTTTCACCTTCTCGGACTGATCACCTAAAATACCTGAACATATCACTTAACGGAGATGATTAGTACGTAGAGTGTGTTGTCATTAAATCACCAAAACTAAGAGATGTTCTTTCAGTGACGAGGCGCGGTACTACTAGGAGCATCCCTGCCCAGGCAGTGGCCGGATGTCCACATGCCCAACGGCTGGCATGTGAGCTCGAGACGGAGTTCCATGGCCGGCCTTCAGGCCCACAACGCGCGGGGGGGGGGGGGGGGGGGCATTCGTATTCATGACGCTCTATTTCCACCGGACCGCTCGACGTCCCAGCGTATGCGGAACTCACCGCATTGGGACCAGTGGTTCGTGTCGGAGCACGACATGCATCGGTGCTCCTATTTGTCGTCGGGCCGACAATGGCCGCGCAGTTGTAAGCGTCGTCGTAGGAGGAGGACCACGATGAGGAGCCCCAGCAGACCATTGAGCAATCTCTTTTCAAAGAGTTCCAGCAGTGGCCGGATCTGGAGAGGGCACTTCACATGTCAGTCTTGGACACAAGTGGCTCCTACTTCTGGTCGGGGTGGTGATCAGAAAGGAGTTATATGTATCTACAAGCAAGTGAGCATTAAGTGCAACAAAGTACAACTCATGTTCAATAAAACAATCCCAAACTTTTTCTGTTCAGTTCAACTGCTTGGCAGATTGGAATAAAGCCATGCATCAGGGGCCTTGGGAATTTCGTGGTTACGGAGCTCTGATAATAGTTGAGTATGATGGTTTTTTGAACCCGGAAGGGGTCAAATTGGATAGACTCGAAACTTGGAGCCAAATTCATAAGCTGCCAGATGGGGTACTTAAGAACAAAGGTTTTGTGGAGAACATGGCTAAAAGGATCGGAGAGGTAAAGGAGGTGCAAATCACACTACCGAGTGGCTTTGTTGGTGAATTCATCAGAGTTCGGGTTAAACTTGACGTAAACAAAAAACTTACTCGCTTTGTTAGCTTTACAAGAGGAGGTAAGACTGAATTCTTTCAGGCTAAGTATGAGAAACTCCCAAGCTTTTGTTTTGCTTGCGGTCTTCTGGGACATTGGCACCAAGAATGTGGTACAGGGGAACATGATGAAGGGAAATTTGAATGGGGCTCTTTTCTAATGGCACCAAGACGTGGTAGAGGAGGAGGCCGAGGCCCGGGACCTGGACGTGATAATGGTGCTGGGCGTGGAGGTGAGACTAGTGGTTTCCGTGGAAGAGGACGGGGAGGCAGGTTTGGAGTGGCAGATGGTAGTGGTGGCATGGCGGGACCATGGCGCTATAAGGCATCACAACAGATGGATTGGGATACTGGAAATAATAGCTTGGAAGAGGATGTGATTGATATGGATCATGTTAATATGTCTAGGAAGAGAAACGCCATTGATTATAGAAGCGACAGTGTGGAAGGTGCAGATACAAAAAATACGGGGTCAGTGCTAGCGATCGTTGGACAGATTGATAATCAGAACTCTTCTTCAGGGAAAGTTGTGATTGGCGCTCCACAAAAATCTCTGAATAAAAAGAAGTTACGTACGGTGGAGGAGGAAGGAAGTGATGGCAATAACCTACCTAACCAGATATCGGCGGTCTCCTCGAAGGAGACTGACCGGACGCAATGAAGATCCTAGTATATAATAGTCGTGGCCTTCAAAAGGCCACGGCTGTGCGGGCTTTGCTTAATTTAATTAAGCGAAGCTGTCCGGATGTAATATTTCTGTCGGAAACTCATCTTGATGAGTGGGCAGCGGAAGTTTTGCGTCGTAGAGTCAAAATGGATTATAAAGAGGTTGTTCAGAGTGAGGGTCGTAGTGGAGGGTTGTTGCTGCTTTGGAAAAAGGAAGCAGTGATCTCGTTGAGGTTTAAGACAAAAAATTACATTGATGTGGATGTTGGTGTTGGACAGGAAAATGTTTGGCGTTTTACTGGAATCTATGGCGAACCTAGGTGGCAGGATAAATACCAAACCTGGCAGCACATGAGAGATTTGCATGCACGTACAGGTATGCCTTGGCTGCTTATGGGAGACTTCAATGGAATTATGTACTCGTTTGAGAAGGAAGGAGGGAACCCGAGACCAGAACAGTACATGCAAGCCTTTAGGGAGGCGGCAGCAGATTGTAGCTTAGCTGATTTTGGCTATATTGGGCATAAGTTTACTTGCCATCGTGGAACAATTTGGGAGCGTCTGAACCGAGCCCTAGTTAATGATTCTTGGATCGCCAAATTTGGGGACGCAGTTTTGGAGAACATGGATTATAGTGACTCGGACCACCGTCCACTCTTGATGAGTTTTGATATTGGAAATTCTCAAGAGAATAGTGGGACGTCTGTTCTGCGTTTTGAGGCAAAGTGGCTGAAAGAAGCCCATTTTCGGCAAGTGGTTGAAGAGGCTTGGGAGCAGGCCGGAGTAGTAGTTCAAAATCTGCCTTTGGCGGGAAAGCTAGCCTTTGTACATGATCACCTCCATAAGTGGGACAAGACAGTTCTCCAAAAATCAAAAAAGAGAATACGTGCAGCACAAAGAGAGATGGAGGGGGTTGCTTCTGGTCCTCTAAATGATGAAACTATTGCCCAACAAAGAGAATTAGTAAAGGGAATTGAAAATATGTTGGAACAGGAGGAAATTCATTGGTCACAGAGGAGCAAAATAAACTGGCTGCAATATGGGTACAAGAATACTTCTTATTTCCATAATTTTGCTAATGAACATCGTAGGAGAAATATGATAAAGCGGCCAAAGGATGATAATGGACAATGGGTTGAAGGATGCACTTCTCTTAACCCGTTGGTCTCACACTATTTTGCAGGGCTGTTCACCACTGAAATTGATGAACCAGATCCAGAAATCCTTGAAAAAGTTGTCCCTAAGGTCACAGAGCAGATGAATGAGCAGTTATTAAAACCGTACTCAGCTGAGGAAGTCAAGAAAGCCCTATTTTCTATAGGTGATTTGAAGGCCCCGGGGGTTGATGGTCTGCATGCAATATTTTTTAAAAAGTGTTGGAATATTATTGGTGATGCACTAACGGCTGAGATACTTCAAGCTATTAATTTGAAGTCTATTCCAGAGGGGTGGAATGATACGATAATAATTCTGATACCAAAGGTGGAAAATCCTGAGTTGATTACGCAATATAGACCAATTAGCTTATGCAATATTCTCTACAAAATAATATCAAAGATGATTGCTCTTCAATTGAAACAAGTTCTTGATGAGGTAATCTCTCCTGTCCAGAGCGCCTTTGTTCCTGGTAGATTAATCACAGATAATGTTCTTTTGGCCTATGAAAGCATGCATACAATAAAGAATAAAAAGAAAGGAAAACGGGGCTATTGTGCTGTCAAGTTGGATATGCATAAAGCATATGATCGAGTGGAGTGGGGTTTTCTGGAAAGTATGTTGCTGCGGCTAGGTTTCCAAGAGGAGTTTGTGGCACTACTAATGACGTGTGTTCAATCGGTTAAATATAAAATCAGGTATAATAACCAAGAAACAGATTGTTTCACTCCTAGTAGGGGCTTAAGGCAAGGTGTTCCGTTGTCCCCCTATTTGTTCTTAATTTGTGCAGAGGGTCTTTCAAGTTTGCTGGCTCACAAAGAGGAGGTTCGTGGTATTGAAGGTGTCAGGGTTTGCAGAAATGCTCCATCAGTCTCGCACTTGTTATTTGCTGATGATTCCCTAATCCTTATGAAAGCTGACATGACTAATGCAACCTCGTTGAGACAGGTACTTGATCAATACTGTGCTAGTTCTGGGCAACTTGTTAGTGAGCAAAATGCAGTATTTTCTTTAGTCCAAACGTCGATGTGGACATGAGAATGGCAGTGTGTACAGAATTAAATATTATGACTGAAGCTCTATCTGAAAATTACCTTGGTCTTCCTGCTTTAGTTGGGGTTGATCGAAGTGGTAGCTTTGTTTACTTAGTGGAAAGGATCATTAGAAGGCTTGAGGGTTGGAAAGAAAAGTTCCTGTCTATGGGTGGTAAGGAGATACTTCTGAAGGCTATTATCTAGTCAATCCCTGTTTATGCCATGTTGGTCTTTAATATACCAAAGAAACTGTGTAAAGAAATGACAGATGCAATGGCTGCCTTTTGGTGGGGAGACTCGGAGGTTCAGAAACGAATGCACTGGATGGCTTGGTGGAAAATGTGTGTTCCTAAGAAGATGGGTGGAATGGGCTTTCGAGACATTCATGATTTTAATCTTGCTATGTTGGCTAAGCAATGTTGGAGACTTATTTCCAACCCGGACAGTTTATGTGCACAAGTTTTGAGAGCAAAATATTACCCACATGGAAACCTCCTCAAGGCAGGTCCAAAACATGGTTCATCGTTTACTTGGCAAAGTATTGTGGCAGGCCTTAATACTTTCAAAAGAGGATATATTTGGAGAGTAGGATCTGGCAGTTCAATTAATATATGGTTTGATCATTGGGTTCCTGGTAGCCCAGATCGGATGATAAAAACTCCAAGAGGCCAAGAGGCCAAGTTTAAATTTCAAAAAAAAAAAAACAATCCCAAACTTGTAAAAAAAATCCCAAATTCACTACTCAATCTTCATTCTAATATATGAACAATTACAAAGAATCATGTATTATTATCATTGAAACCAAACCTCTAAAAACCAGAGCAATTACATCATATATAATATACAATTTTCTCACATATACTACTACACAAATATTATTTCTATCTGATACAATTTTTCTTCTCCTTTTCATCATAGCTAACATTCTCTTTTGCTCTTTCGAGCAGACTCCTTTCTGGAGTTTCCTGAAATGGGCATATGATTTGTTGTGTTAGTGTTGCTGATGCACTTCATGTTGCATACTCATGACCTGACACTACGGGAAAACACTGCTTCGCCGTGTGGCCAAAAGACTCGGCAAAGGCCGAAATCAAGCTCGGCGAAGGCTTTGCCGAGGTTGGCACTCGGCGGCACCGTCTCGGCGAAATTCGCCTCGGCGAAGAGCCCTTCGCCGAGTGCTTTTCATCGGGACATCTCGGCAAACGTTCGCCGAGCTGTTTCTGCTGATCACCCGGCGAAGAAAAGGCGATCCGGACCGCCCCTTGTCAGATGTGTGGCAGGCGTGTGTCAGACATTCGCCGAGTTGGTCTCTGGCCATCTCGGCAAAAAAAGCCACGTGGACACGAGGCACGCCTCGGCAAAGTTTCAAACTTCGCCGAGATGGTTATTCGCCGAGTGCCGTATAGAGTTTCGCCGAGAAGCCTTCTTTGCCGAGTGCCATCTTCGCCGAGGCCGACTCGCGTTTCGCCGAGGTGGTTCTTTGCCGAGTGCCGTGTCGCCGACACCAAACCCCACGTTTCGCCGGGCATCCAGGTCGCCGAGTGGACATGTTCGCCGAGGTGGCATTTCGCCGAGTGGCGATTTCGCCGAGTGCTTTCGCGCTGGAATGAGGCTCGGCAAACACGCACAAAATGGTCACCTGGGAAGCTTCTTCGCCGAGACTACATCTCGGTGAAGATTATGGTCTCGGCGAAGCAAAATCCCAGGTGACCATTTGGTCCTGGGAACACCTCGTCGCCGAGATGGAACTCCTCTTCGCCGAGTGCCCCTCTCGGCAAAGGGATCTTCGCCGAGTGTTTTACTCGGCGAAATGACCAAAAAATTCCAGATTTTCCCTGTTTTTTTGTGAAAACCCTGCATTTAAACAAAATATTCACAAATATACCAATTTCATCACAATATCACTCGGAATCATCACAATATCACTCAGAATCATCACAATATCACTCACAACAAGTTCACAAGTATATATACACACAAAACACTAGTTCAAATGTTTCACAAAGTATATACACCACAAGTTCAAGTTCACAAGTTCACAGCTAGCATAAAATGGCACAATCCGAGCTAGCACAAGTCCTCAAGTCACCGAAGGCCTCGTCGATGCAATCCTACAAGTTTGAAAACTATAAGCATTAGTTTCAAAACATGTGTATGCAAGTATTGACATATAGAAATTAGAGTTTTGGGTGTGGGATGTGGAGTGTGGGTAATGAAGTGTATTTGGGACCTTGAGCTTACCTAGAGTCGTCACTCGGGCCTGTTGGAGGTCGATGGCGCCGACGAAGGGCTTGCTGCCCCATCTCCACCATTCCCTCCTCCTTCACCATCCACCGGAGTGTGGGATCCAGCCGATCGATTTTCCTACAAAGATTCGCATTAGACGAGTAAGCAAAACAAAATAAATTGTTACTGAGCTAGTTTCAAGACAACTTACCAACTGGAGGGGGGCTAGTGGAGGAAGAGGAGGAAGAGGAGGAAGCGACGGATCCGAGGGAAACCTCTGCATACCGAAGACGAGTTAAACTTAGCAAAGTTCAAGCACATGGGTTAGTTGAAAGAAATATTTGAAGCACTTACCGCCGCAAGCGCCGCCAGATATGTATGCATTTGCACCACCTTTTCTTCGGTTGCCTGCGCCCTCTGTTCCGATGCCTGCGCCCTCTCCCTAGCCTCCTTCGCGCTGTTCCTAGCCTTCTCAAGTTCGGCCTACGAGATTGCAACCATGTAAGAAGCGGTCATTGCAATGCAAACATGTAGAATAATGGAAAAGTAGGTTCAAAAACAACAGACATACCTCCATTGCAGCCAAGACTCCAAGTCCGACCCTTGGTCGGCGCTCGATCTCGGGGGCTGAGCTTGTATGGCGAGCACGCATCTCGGGAAGTGAACCTACCCGCGATGACTCGAAGGAACCACCGCCAATATAAGGCCGGCCATTCAGCCGACCCTGTCCCGCAAACATAGCAACCTTGGGGTCGAAAGGAGCGGCCAAAGGATCGGACGTCTCACCGTAGATCTCCTTGAACTTGGAGCAGTAGCTCTCCTTCTGTTGCCCCGCGGTGGTGGTGATCCACTGGTCTTCCAAGGGTTTAGTTGGGTCCGGATCCTTTGGCCTCCGGGTCTCAACGAATGCTTGCATCTTGGTCAATTTCCGGCCCTCCTTTGCCTCCTACAATTAATTCACATAAAAAAGAAAAACACAATTGAGGTCAAAAGGAAAAATAAAAAGAATAGCACACAAATAAAAACTTGTATGGAAAGAACAAATATAATTTATTACCTTGTTTGCAATAACACCGTCGAGTGTGAGGGGGCCTTGACGGTGGACTCCGTGCTCGCCTACCAATTTCCGCCGGTCCGATGCCACCTTGTGCTGATTTTTGAATGCATCCGAGACCCACTTGTCGACAATTTTCTTGTAGCAAGGCTTCTGGGCGGCTAGCCACTCAGGAATCACCTATTTAAAACAATATAGAATTAGTCATCGATTATGTGGAGAATAATAGAAAAATATATGTGGCTACCTTCATGTACTGCGCTTTCGACAGGTGTATGGGCCTGGCCATCTCTTTGGTGATCGACCTATGCATCTGCTCGGCATAGAACTGGACAACGCAGCCAACACGCGCCTCGTACATCTGGTCGGGGATGAGCTTCTTCGCCATTTTAATCAGCACCTTCTGTGCCGCCTCCGCTTTACCTTCACCTTCGACAAGTGTGAAGTAATCCTACAATCATTGAGTATAGGACAAAGGAATTAGCACGATGAAGTCCAAACTCTTGGTATTAAGTAGTAAAGTTCTCATAATTACTTACCCAGAACTCATTAACCAGCCGCATGCCGAGGTGGCCGAAGGTGGGGTCCGGCACCATCGTCCAGTGGGACCAAGACCAAGCAGGCACCCTTTGACCAGTGGGGACTCCATCCTTCTTGAGGTCGATCAAGCCAGGGTAAAGCTTCTTGATAAGACGGCCAAGGACGCCTGCAGGTAAGCGTTTCGTCTTTGGGCCCACCCACGCGAATGACCTGCACATACCGAAAACGTGACCTAGCACGAGGAGCGGAAGAGCGTCATTACCCTCGAAGCGTGACCGGCGAAAAGACAGGGGAAGTAGCTCCTGCCTGAGCCCTGCCCTACAACGACTCTCCCGTTGTCAACCTCGCTGCATATCCTGCAGAAATGAATTAACAAATGAGTGCACAAAGCAAGGAATTTTTTTTACTAAGCTAACTAACCCAAAACAGCTAAACTACTAAGCTAACTAAGCAACTAACCCTAAACAACAACTACTATACTACTAAGCTAACTAAGCAACTAACCCTAACCAGCAGCTAACTAAGAACCTAACCCTAAACAGCTAAACTACTAAGCAACTAAGCAACTAAACTAACCCTAAACAGCTAAACTACTAAGCTAACTAAGCAACTAACCCTAACCAGCAGCTAACTACCTAGCAACTAACCCTAACCAGGAGCTAACTACCTAGCAACTAACCCTAACCAGCAGCTAACTACACCTAGCAACTAACAAATGAGTACACGAAGCAAGAAAAAAATTAGAACTAATTACCTAGATCGATGTGGTGGCGGGCGGCGGCGCGGGCGACGGCAAACGGGGCGGCGGCGGCGAACGGGGCGGCGGCGACCGGGACCGATGGTGGCGGGCGACGGCGAAGGGGGAGGGCGGTGACCGGAGGCAGAGGGCTGCGGGTGGTGGCGGGCGGCGGCGCGGGCGACGGCAAACGGGGCGGCGGCGGCGAACGGGGCGGCGGCGACCGGGGCCGATGGTGGCGGGCGACGGCGAAGGGGGAGGGCGGTGACCGGAGGCAGAGGGCTGCGGGTGGTGGCGGGCGGCGGCGCGGGCGACAGCAAACGGGGCGGCGGCGGCGAACGGGGCGGCGGCGACCGGGGCCGATGGTGGCGGGCGACGGCGAAGGGGGAGGGCGGTGACCGGAGGCAGAGGGCTGCGGGTGGTGGCGGGCGGCGGCGGACGGGGCGACGGCGAACCCTAGCCGGCGCGGGTGGTGGCGGCCGACGGCGGACGGGGTGACGGCGAACCGGGGAGACGGAGGGAGAGCGGAGCAGGAGGGTGGTGCGGGGGCGACGGCGAAGGGGGAGGGCGATGACCGGAGGCAGAGGGGCAGCGGGTGGTGGCGGGCGGCGGCGGGGACTGGTGTGGGAGAGAGACCGGAGGCAGGGGTTCGCGCGTGGGATTTGGGGAAATTTCGGCTCGATTGGGCCAAATTTTTCCTAAGTCCCCGCCAAACCTTCGCCGAGATGGCTTCTTCGCCGAGATCTATACTCGGCAAAAAGATAAAAAAAACTGTAAAATAAATTTGTTAATTCATATTTTTCATATTTTATTAATTATATTTAAAACCTGCCACCACACTGTCATGCATATTATATGAAATCACCTAGGTTTTGGTGTGGTTCCGACACACCGAACCCCCCTCCCGTGTCGAACCCCACCCCGGATTCGACCGGAAGTCACCCGTGTCGTCTACCCCTTCCACGGGCGTCGAAAGGGGGTAGCTCCGAGGACTTTTGTACTTTGTTGTGTTAGGGTGGGCCATGTGAACATAAGGGACCCAATTTGGGCACATGTTATCACATGATTCCATCGGTTCCATCCGGAATGGGAGTTTCCACAATAAATGAGAACACACACAGTACTCAACATAGGTACTCAAACTAAATGAGTACACACACACAACACTCAACATAGGTACTCAACATAAATGAGAAAATACACAGTACTCAACATAAATGAGAACACACACAGTACTCAACATAGGTGGGCACACACACACAACACTCAACATAGGTACTCAACATAAATGAGAACACACACAGTACTCAACATAGGTACTCAAACTAACTACGACCAGGTCCTAAGCCGCGCGGTGCTGAGCCGCGGACGCTCTGCTTCCAAAGAGCCGGAACCATGAGAGACACGCTCGCGTCATAAGGATTCTGAAGTAGCGACCAACGCCTGTTACTTGGATTATTGAACAAATACATGTAGCGAAGGACGTGCTCGTCCTCCTCCCTAATACGGCGACGTACCACCTCCTCGGGGGCCGGCGCTCTGAACACATTCCGTGGCCAATACCACCAAAGAAGATCCGGATCGATGATGCGACCTGAATCCCTCACCAAGGTCCCCGCCCCGGAAGGTAACCTCTCCCAGTGCCAGCCCGGCGGATGCCAGTCCCGGACATCGCCATCCGGGTTGATCAAAAGGGGCATCGGAAAGGCCGGCGCGGAGGAGAAGCAGTGCGTGGAGGAGAGACAGGGCAAAGAGAACGCGCTACGACGACTATCTACGAAACAAAACACCAGGTTTCCCCTAGCTACAGCCCAACAGTGATATTAACGGTCGAACGCCTTTGCATTCACTGTTGGGCGCAGCTAGGGAGACCGGATGTTTTGTGTTTCAGCTGTATAAGAGGTGAGTGAGTTGAGTGAGCAATCTGTGTGAATGGGGTCTATTTATAGGTGAGAACCGGCGCCAGAAAGAGAGGAAAAATGCAAACTTTGCCGAGTGGGGCACTCGGCAAAGAGGACATCTCGGCGACGTTTTGGCGCGGTGGGCCGAATTATTTCCCGCGCACCGTCGTTGCCGAGACAGGGCACTCGGCCCAGACGTAATCTCGGCGAAGATTTGGCGCGGGCGAATTTTTTTTTCCCGCGCACCGTCTTTGCCGAGGGGGTTGCTCGGTGAAGACGCCCACCCGGCGAAGAAATGGCGCGGCCCAAAAATTTATTTCCCGCCCTACCCTTTGCCGAGTGCTTTGCACCGACACACTCGGCAAAGAGGGCTTAATTTTGGCGCCAACCAAAAATAATTGCGCGCGCTTTCTTTGCCGAGTGGCTCCCGACGCCATACTCGGCAAAGAGCTCGGCGAAAATGGCGGCAAAACGGAATAGTTTCGCGCGCAGACTTTGCCGAGAGGTTGGGCCGGCGAAGAAAATGTCCAGCTCGGCGAAGAGAAGGTCCGCCACGGCGCTCGTGGGGCCGATTGTCAGGTGCCACGTGGCTGGACGGTTCGCCGAGAGGTCATGTTTGCCGAGTGCTTTTTGGCGTCGTTGCCGACGGAATTGTCTTCGCCGAGTGCATTTTCTGTACACTCTCGGCAAAGATATCCTTCGCCGAGAGGTCCTATCTTCGCCGAGTGTTATTTTCCCTGCACCGGCTTAGGGCCTCTTCGCCGAGGTGCCCCGCATTTTGGCACCCGGCGAAGGCCGGACCACTCGGCGGAGATGAATTTTCCCGTAGTGTGAGGTCTTCTCTGTTAGAGTATACGTGTACGTACCCGTTATGGTAGTATAGATAGAGTTAGGATCCGTGTCCGTCTATTCCCTAACTTGTCTTGTACTCCAAGTCGGTCCCCTGTACGCCTATATATACTCGCCCCTGAGGCTCAATAATACATCCAACATATTCCGCCAATCCCTCTCTATCGTTCTACATGGTATCAGAGCGGCGAGATCCTAAACCCTAGCCGCCACCGCTTCCGCGCCGCGCCGCCCCCGGGGAGGTCGATCTCCATGATCTCCGCCGGGGGCTGCGCAACCCGTACGCAGGGTTCGTCTGCCGATCCGTGATCGGCTGCCCTGCATGTCTTTTTTCTTCCGATCCGTAGATCGGTTTTTTTTCTCTCCGCCGGTCGCTCGACCGGCGTTTTTCTTTTTTGGTTTGCCGATCATAGATCGGATTGCGTCGCCCACCGCCCGTCGTCTTCTCGCACCTCTACTTCGACAACGGCATCGACCTGCACCGGCCCGCTCCTCGACAGCCGGCTACCGCGGTCGACTCGCCGGCGCCGACTCCGCACCGGCCGGCTCCTTCAGGCCGGCTATCACGGCTGACTCGCAAGCGCCGACTCCGCTCCGACCGGCTCGTCTTCACCGACCGCGCAGCAAGGCCGGACGCGCCGTCCATGGGACGCCTCGACGCGTCGCAGCCGGCTTCCCTCGCCTGCACGGTCTTCCTCGCCGGTTCATCTTCGCCGTCATCGACCGGGACTTCACCGACAACTTCGCCATCGATTCCGATGTACGCGTCGTCGTCGCCGCCATGGCGCGTACCGCACCGCGTCGGTCTGATCAACCGATCGCGCACCTGCAACGCCAAGCACGTCCCCGAGCACGCGCCTACCACCGACCGAGCTATGGGCTGCCGCCGCGTCGCCCCTTCGGGCCGCGCCGCCGCCGCCTTTGGTCCATGTTGCCGGCTGCCAACGCGCCTTCCCAGGCGTGTACGCCGCCAGCGGCACCCGCCGTCGCCCCGACCCGCGCGCTGCTGCTACGTCGCCCCTTCGGGCCGTAGCTCCGCGGCACGCCGTTCACTCCGCCGTCCCCGCGCGTCGACTTCCACGTGGTATGCGCCGCGTCGCTTCCCTAGGCGCGGGAACGCCACCGTCCGCGCATGGTCTTCGTCACGCCGCCGGGTTCTTCCTCGCCAACTTCGAGTACGCCGCCGCGCCTCCACAGGTAACCTGCATGGCCACTCCAGGCCGTTGCAGGTCCCGCCGACTACACCTTGTCCAGGCGTCCAGCATGGCCACTCCAGGTCGCCGCTGCCTTCGCCGCCTTCTACGTCTTCGTCCACCACGACCTCGTCGCCAACGTCACCTTCTCGTGCCCGACTACTTCTACTCCGACAACCACGGACGACATCGGCACCTTCTACCCCACGCCGATTGGCGCCGCAACCGTCGTCGAGCCCTCCTCTGCTAGTCCCTCCGATGATGGTGTAAGGTTCATGGCGTTCCCTTCCCCTGCACGCACGGTACTGGCAACACTGGTGTGTGTCTTCGTCCCCGACGTGTCCCCGGGTCTGGCAAACTCGGATCGGCGCCTTGTCTTCATCGGCTTCGACAATGTCCTCGGCATCGACTCCTTCCTCTACGACCACCTCGACTGCGTCACCGATTTCTTCTACGCGTACTCGGTTCTGGCAAAATCGGAGTATGCCTTCGTCCCCGACGTGCGCATGGTTCTGGCAAAAACTATGTTCGCACCTCGTCCTCGACGGCTTGGACTGCGTCTTCTCTGACATCGGCATCCTCGACGACTGTCTTGATGCGCCTCCGTCATTCTCCACGCGTACTATGCGCACACGGCTTCATGTGCGGCTACCTCGACACCGGCAACCCCGACCAAGACATCGACCACGGCAACCCCTCGCACGGCTACCTCGACCAAGGCGCCACCGCCTAACGCTCTCGGCTCCCTCGACATCGGCACAAAGGGCTATCCACCTCGCTTGAGCACCTCATCAGCTTCCTCTACAGTCCAAGCTTCTGCGCCGCGACACCATCCACGACGTTCCCGCTAGGACTGCGGGGGGATGTCAGCCCACTGGATTCTTCTTCGGCTTATATCCAGTCTGACCGTCCGCGACGTTCCTGTTGTTCACGATGCTACCGCTACGACTGCGGGGGATGTTAGAGTATACGTGTACGTACCCGTTATGGTAGTATAGATAGAGTTAGGATCCGTGTCCGTCTATTCCCTAACTTGTCTTGTACTCCAAGTCGGTTCCCTGTACGCCTATATATACTCGCCCCTGAGGCTCAATAATACATCCAACATATTCCGCCAATCCCTCTCTATCGTTCTACATTCTCCATCGAAATTCAAGCTTTAAGCATAGTTGTAAATTTGATGCTGAACTGAAAACGCGTGTAAAATAAGCAATGAACAGAGCATCGAGGAACATGCATTCTTTAATTTCAGATCCCACTTTTTTCTAAGCATTGCAGTTGAGTGGGCCATTTAGCCTCAGAAAAACACGCCGCTCATTCCAATTTTGCTTCTTTGGTGGGTCTGCTTCCACGTCTCAGGTTAATTCTTAGTGCTTTGGATTGCTCCCCAGGAGAAAGATAGAAAATTAAAGTTTAGTGAGTTTTATACTTATGTAAAAGAAAAATCGAATATTTGAGGGGAAAAGAAAAACCACGAGAGCTCCATGACCTCAAAACTCCGAAGAACCACGGCAACGATGACATAAGCTCACACGACGAAAAAAGCAAGATCTTCATGAAAAATTATGGAAGTGGGGGGTATTTTTGCAAAATAGCCAAATTTGAGGGGGCGTGCCACTTGCTGGCGGAGAACGCTACGTGTCAAGCCAGGAGCAATTTGACTAAAAATCAATCCGCTAACCAAGTTTAAGAGTCACTTCGACACTTTACAAGTTTATGGAGAGTATTTGCACATCCGGCATATATTTAACTTCTCAAAAAAAAAACAAAAAACAAAAAAACACAAAACAAAGAGAGATGTTGTGAGATTGTGGGCTTAGTACGTGGCACCAAAGCCCTCTTGAGTCTTGACCGACTGAACCCAAAGTGCGGCTTGACCATCTCCCCAAAAAAAGTCCCTGGCCGGACAGGGGCTCGAGCGGCGCCGGTACGGACCTGACCAGGGCTTGCTCGCTCCAGGGCGGCCGCGGTCGCAGCAAGCGGCGGACCGGAGCAAGCTAGGCAGGGGCAGCGCGAGCATGCGGCGGCGGGCAACTGGCGCAGCTACGGTCAAGGCTCGGGTAATCTCTTGTTTCTTTTTCTTGTAGAGAAGAAGTGAACTTCTGTCCCCAATGTCAAGTCCCAATCTGCCAATGTTGCTATCATCTTACTTTCAATGTCTATTCGTCGTTCGAACAATCAAATTTTCGCATCACGCAATCTATATATCTTTCCAAGTTAAAAAGTTCACCCTTTAATCTCCAAAAAATTCCGCCTCCAAGCAAATAGCGCTTGTTGTTTAATCCAATATATATCTCCAAGTTTTTTTAAGAGTGAATTATTTTTTTACCCTATAGATGTGCATTTGTGACACTTATTACCCCCATTTAGTGAGACAAAATCAGAAAGAAGCCATATATAAAATTTTAAACATGGTTCCACCCTGTTTTGGCATTGTGCATAATTTGTTAGAATAAACCGGAATGTTAGGTCTATGTGGTGCGTAAAAATATGCAAAGATCGGAGTGTGTCATCGATGATAATGTCCTGCCTTCTCTTCACCATCTGTTCAATTCCTTGTTTTTATCTTGGTATTTTCGAGTCTCGATCATCACCTCACACCTTTACCAACGGACATGTATCCGAAAGGGAGAGTATAAATATTCTAAAATGGGTAATCTAGCCGATTTTATATTAGATGGGGTAATTAGTGTCACAAATGCATAACTAGGGGGTAAAAAGTGGAATTCACTCTTTTTTTAATGGTGTATCTCCAAGTTTGCAGGGACCTTAACGGGAACCAGGGACGATGACATTCAGCACATGGCTTGATGGGATCGTGGGAGGAGGGATTGCGGAAACTGCAACTTTTCGGGTGTACGATCGAGCGTCTAGGACCTACGAATCACGCTCCTACCAATATCCGAACAAATTGCTTGATGATTTTGCCACCGTGCTCTGTACAGGAGCAGCTGCCACTTTGTGCTGGGCAGCATGGAGGTACTACCGATACAATATGTCTCTGCGGAAGTATGGCCGGGACATGACGGCCTCAGCCGGCAAGGCTGATCCGGTCATTGGCCGCGACGAGGAGATTGATCGTGTTATCTGCATCCTTTGCCGCCGGACCAAGAACTGCGTCGCGCTCGTCGGTGCAGCAGGGGTTGGCAAGACAGCCATTGCCGAGGGTCTCGCTCAACGCATCGCTGCTGGGACAGTCCCTGCCGCACTCGCTGGAGCGCGCGTCGTGGAAGTGGACCTCGGGGCCATGGTGGCCGGGACTTATTACTGCGGCATGTTCGAGGAGCGCATGAAAGACGTGATAAGGCAGGCGGAGGATGCGGGCGGCAAGGTAATTCTCTTCATCGACGAGATGCACATGCTTCTTGGCTCTGGTGGTAGTCTGGTCCACCAGAGTAGCACGGACGCTTGCAACATGCTGAAGCCGGCGTTGGCCCGTGGTCGTATCCGCTGCGTGGGTGCGACGACTTTCGATGAGTACAGCAAGTACATTGAGAAGGATGCCGCACTGGAGCGGCGATTCCAAAAGGTGCACGTTGAGGAGCCGAGCACGCAGGCAACCATTGCCATTCTAAGAGGGCTAAAGAGAAGGTACGAGGAGCACCATGGCTTGGAAATCCAGGATTCTGCTCTTGTTGCTGCCGCACAGCTAGCTGCCCGGTATATCATAGGTGAGGATTTAATTTTACTCATTTTGTTGAGACGCCATTAGTAGATGCACATACACCTCGTCACTTAATTAAGAAATAAGAGAGTGTATAAAATTGAGTATGCTGGTCTCAATTAGTTATGGTCAGGTGCCTATCCTTGTAAAGGTTGTGCTGTGCAGCTTGAAACTCAAGAATAATCGGTTGATCACATTAAAGGGCTGTTGACTACCCATATTTCATTGGATAAATTAAGTCCAAATAATTTATGACTTGTGGTTAGGACTGTGTGGACTATCCATGTTTCATTGAATAAATTAAGTCCAAATAATTTGTGACTTGTGCTTAGGCCTTAGGGCGCTGTGGAGTGTATTGGATACATTAAGTTGAAATTTATTGTAATGTTGTGTTGGAGCGCTGTATAGTACATTGTACTGTTGGATACATTAATTTGAAATATTTTATAAATCATGTTTAGAGCGCTGTGGAGTACCCATCTCTCATTAGGTACATTAAGTTGAAAAATAATTCTTAAATTGTGTTATATGAGCCACAGGGTAATCTTGTTGCATTGGATACTTTAGTGAGCTTATAAAAGCATGTTTAATGATCGAACAAATCCATGACAATGCCGTATGTATAAATTAGTTGAGCAACCTGCACTGCAGTGTTTCTTGTCTACTGAGTTGCATTCATGAGTGGCAAGAATGTATGTATCTTGGAGAAAATTGATGAATATTATTTCCATTTGTACTGTAGGTCGTCAATTTCCTGATAAGGCAATTGATCTAATCGATGAGGCATGTGCCACTGCAGCCAAAAGGATGATGCAAACTGGCAAACAAGAAAAGGAAGTGAACGAAGCAATTGTTGGCCCAGAGGATGTCGCACAAGTAGGCATTCTCTTCCTGTTGATATTTGTGTGTATTGTTCGATCAATATGATTGTCACGCATGTCCCTATGTTATTCATTTGAAGGTGGTGAGCCGATGGACTGGAATTCCTGTCACCAGACTTGATCAAGGGGAGAAGGATAAGTTGATCCACCTAGCAGCCAGATTGCATGAGCGAGTTGTTGGTCAGAATGAAGCGGTTAATAAGGTTGCGCGAGCAGTGCTGCGTTCTAGGACTGGCCTTGATCAGCCAGGCCAACCAATAGGCTCATTCCTATTTTTGGGCTCGACTGGTGTTGGAAAGACAGAGCTTGCAAAAGCACTCGCCGAACAACTATTTGGCAGCGAGAAGATGTTGATTCGCATTGACATGTCCGAATATGTTGAGGCTGCATCTGTCTGGCGTATGATTGGAGTGCCTCCAGGGTTCTTCTCTATTTCAACACCACCAAATTATCGTATCATACTTAGTGTTCAATTAGTTTGACTGATGTTAATGTTTCTTTTATATTGGAACATGTTGAAGATACCGTGAACATCAAGACGGTGGACAACTGACTGAAAAGGTGCGGAGGCGCCCATACAGTGTCATCCTTTTCGATGAGGTGGAGAAGGCAGATCCCTCGGTGTTTAATGTGTTTCTTCAACTCCTTGATGATGGTATGTTGACTGATGGCAAAGGCCGGATCGTCGATTTCAAGAATACCATTATCATCATGACCTCAAATCTCGGGTCAGATCACCTAGTAGCAGGAATGTCGGGAGAAATCACAATGGAAACAGCAAGGGACCTTCTTATGAAGCAGGTTTGTCAGTGAATCCATAGCTGTGCATATAGTAGTTATCTGTCAGCTGGTTGTTACCCATATATATTTGTTCGTGCAGGTTCAGAAACACTTCAAGCCCGAGCTTCTCAACAGACTAAGTGCGATCGTTGTATTTGAGCCGCTTTCGCGAGATAAACTTGAACAGATCGTGGCAATCCAAATGAAGAGCGTCGTTGCCAGGGTAGCTGACAAGGGCATCTCTCTATGTGCAAGCGAAGCTGCATTGGACGTCATTATGTCGGAATCATACAACCCAGTACGTCCTATTTCAAGATAACCTGGTTACTAGCTGTTATTTTTTTAAATAACCATGTTTCATCTCTCACCTCACAGATGTACGGTGCAAGACCCATAAGGAGGTGGGTGCAGGAGAATGTGGTGACGATGATCTCGGAGATGCTGGTCAGAGGAGAAGCCGGTGCAGGCTCGACTATCTCCATCGATGCTACGGACGACAAGAAGAAGCTGAAGTATGAAGTGGCCAGGGAAGTCGCGGGACTACACATGGATGATTTAGCTGTGGCCCCTCCCTTAACAAATGGCAGCACGGATGAAAACATGAGGTCTGCTTCGTTTCAGAAAAAAGAAAACATGGGGTCTGAAAAGGACTAACCCACCCAGTGTCACTTCCGGTGCTGGGTTGAACTTGTCTTTGACAATCAAGGGTTTGTTAGCGAGGCTTAATGCCTAAGTATGCATCATCATGGTTGTGCGTTAAGAACTTGTGATGGAGTTAGTTAGAAGTGTACCTATGGTAGACCTTCAGGATTAGGATTCTTTAACGGTTGAGAATCTAATTGTCTAGATTCATAGGAAGGATGGAACTGCTTGGATGGAAGAGGAGTAGAGGTTTCAGGTTTGGATAGACAAGGAAAGTAGAGTTTCTTCTAGGGCGTGTTTGGTTGGTCGCAAGCCCTACATACAGACTCGCGGGATGCAAATTTGACCCGTTTGGTTGTCTGGTCACACCGCGTATCTGCATGGCACGAAACTCAAAGCAGCCCAAAAGTTGACCCGCTGGGAATGGCCGGTTCTCCGTAGTCTTGCTCTGGCGAGTGTCACGTGGCTGGGAAGTGCGGAAGGCATGACGTTTCGGCATAATTGCCCACTACTCCCCTCACCGTCCATAACCCTTCACCTCACCTTCTCCGCTCTTGTTTCGTCTCGATAGCCGGCGCTCCTCCACCCTCGCGCAAGAGCACTGGGTCAGCGGCATCGTCGGACGAGAGTTAACTTCGGAGAATTTTTAAGCGCCCTCCCCCGTTTGCTTCGGTGGCGCCGACGGCATCCAGGACTTTCTTGACGGCGCCATCGGCGCCCGGGACTTTCTCGGCGGTGCCTACGCCTTCTGTGGCTTATGTTGTGGAGCCAGTGGCTCTGATAGAGCCCGTGCCGGCCCCGCCGATTTGGGGGATTTTCCCCAGCGCGTCGATCCCATGGCCTTCTTCTTTAACGCCGGCGCCACCTGTTCCACCTTCACCGCCCTCTGTAAGTACATTTTATCTCGACATTCTTGTCTTGTAGATGTAGCTTAGGGTCCGATTTGCATTTGGTCACGGTTTGTTCGTCGTTTAGGATTTGCGAACTGCAGTTGCCGGTGGTGCCTAATCTTGGGTTGTTTGTGTCGTACATTGATAGATTTGTACTAGATTTATAGATCTGTAGTGCTGGATTGATATTGGGGTTTTTCACCCCAGGTACTTGTGCTTGTATGGTGATATTGGGTTTTTTGAACGTCATGCACTTGTCAGTTATCTTCCATGCACTGGAGTTGCCATTGATCTTGCATTCTGTGCACCGAATGTTGCCATTGATCTTCCATTCAATTTATCTTGCATGCACTGGATGTTGCTATTGTGGTGATCATGCAAGAGCGCATGTTACCATTGCGGTGATCACACAAGAACGCATGTTGCAATTGCGGTGATTACGAAAGAACTCCCCCATGTGTCGCCAGTGTGTATTGTTCATTGATATTATGCTTGTAATAAACCATGTCGTGCTCCCCGCACCTCCTAGGTATGAGGGCGTGCTCCCGTTCATCTGCTGGGCAGTGAAGCCCGTGGTGCACGGGGGTAGAAGAGGTTGTGAAGCATGTTGTGCATGTCCATGCATGGCCGGAAACCAACGATCGGCCACATCGCCAGAGCTTTGGTGCCACGCCGGTTCTAGTGCTGCTCGACAAGGATGACCTCCACATGCTCGTCGTCCCCAGGTCATTCAAGGCGGCCTTGAAGGACTTGCTACACCTACAGATCCCTCTACCATGTTGCATGTCGTTGTCAGCCTGCAACTTTTGCGACGAGTGGGTGCAAGTGAGCACCTACGACGACGAGGTGGTGCTGGATAGATACTAGAGGGAGATAGTGCAGAAATAACCTGGAGAAACAAGACGTCGTCGTCCTCAAGCTTACTGCCACTGGCTTTAAGCTGACGGTGTACAAGAGCGCTACCTCCACGACCAAAGTATATACTGATATACGTATATACTGATTAACTCAAGCGTGGCGACTGACTTAGTGTATATACTGATATGGTGAAGACTGATGATACATTTTGGTCAGGGGCATGAGCTGCCCCTGTTAGCTCTAATTCAGGGCTTATAGATGTCCAAGACTTAATTTTGGTCAGAGTGTGTGAGCCCCCATGGTAATTGCACAAGATATTGCTGCTTAAGTATGTAGTTTGTGCATTACCTTGTTATTAAGTAGGTTAATGAACGTGATAACCAATATGCTAGTATGTTTAGTGCTAATGAGTTGAATGTGCTTATGTGTATTGATTGTGGTAATGAGTTGCAAAAGAGGTTGTAAGATCAGCATTTTTAAAGGGGGTCAACACAACACAAGTCCAGCACACGACAAAACACCAGTGTAGTGCGTCTAATCACACTCATACCTTGCTTGCAGCTCAGCAAACACCAGGTTAAAAAATGCAATGCAGCCAACCAAATAGACTGCCGAACATGGCTCAGCCCGTGTTCCTCTAGAGCCAGGTGATGGCGGGCCACAACCAAACACACCCCTAATATACATGAGAAAGACGACAAACATTTTTAGTCGAGCAAAGAAAATTGTAATTCATCACACAGAAAATCGTTGTCCTTGGGCTGGGGGAGGCGGAGGTGGTCAATTAGGAGTACTGTCATGTGGTGAGAGGCAACATAGAGGAACAAATGCTGAAACAAGTATTACCGTCAAGAATGGTAGAAACTGGTATTTTTGGAGTCTGTCGTTTTAGAGGATGGTCTCCATGGACTCCTTTTTATGAAAAAGTCAAAACAGGGAGCTTTTAAGTTTTGAAAATTTCAAAAGCAAAATCCTAGATGTACATAATGATCACTTCTACAAGTGTGAAAAAACAATGCGAAATGTAATGTATTTTGGGCCGTGTAAAAATGGTAGTGTAAATTTTGAGAGGCTTCAGATTTGTCAAGAATTTTCATTTTTGTTTAGCCCAGAATAGAAAATATTGCTCCATTAGATTTTGCAAGACTATAAAAATATGTCATTGACAACATCTAGGATGTTTTTCTGGATTTTTTGAACTTTAAAATGTTGATTTCAAATTTTGAAAAAAATGGATCCATGGAGCCCGTCCTCTAAAATGAATTTTCGACTCTAGTCTTAGAGCATCTCCAACATCGTAGTGGGGGACAAAATATAACAGGACGCCATCGTATTATTTCTGTTTGGGAGCGTCCGGACAGATAAGGCTGAATGCTCTAGTGCCCTGCCCTCATCTGTTTTTCCTATTTTTGCGAAAATCATTTTAGCACTTAGCGTGTGTGACATTCTACGGTTGCATGAACTATGTGCTATTGGGAGATGAGATGATCTTCTATTTTCTCATGGGCATGGGGCTAAAATTATCAAAATCAATTCATGTTTTGTAGTAGCAACGTGTACCCATAAAAGTAGTCCATGGCAAGCCCTGACATTTTTTTTACCCTTTTTACATTATATTTGAAAAAAATTTCAAACTAGACAGTAGTCCTGATTTTTTGATTCATCCATGACAATATTATATCAATTTTTATACACTTTTGTTATGATTTTATATCATTTTTATTGGACTAACATATTGAACCAGTGCCAAGTACCAATTACTTGACATATCAAAAATAAATTTTGCTGGCGCTTTTTACCGTGAAGATTCTGGATTTCTCAAAATGCCATGCATGGGTGATGCGAAATTAGTGATGGATGATTCAGAACGGGGCAGCCCGGCCGGGTGAATCGCTGCGAGTTCCGAGCTTCATCCACAAAGTCGTATTCGCGAATGGCGCGAGCGGTCGATTCGGCTGGGTGAGGCCTAGCTTGGGGCGAGATTCTGTAGTGACGGGCGGAGGAGGTGCAGCAGGCATCGGTCTCTTCGATCTTTCCATGACGGTTAGGCGCCAACGGTCACCTTGGCCTCTTCTTCCATCTTTCAGGGATGGTTAGGCAAGAGTGGTAGATCAAAATTCGACCGTGGACATGGCCACCCGTAAGCAGTCCTGGCCATGGGAAGAACGGCCCGGTCGGCCCGCCCAGGCCCGGCCCAAAATTTCAGGGTCTAGGCCTACTTTTGGATCCCAAAGGATTGGTCGGACCGGGCTTGGACTTCACATATGGTCGATTTAAGAAGAGACCCGACCCAAGGCCTATAGACCCGTCTCTATTGTCCACCTATGGGCCAGGCTTGGGTCTGAAATCTAGGCCCAACAGACGGGCCGGGCCAAGGCCTAGATTTCTGCTGTGGGCTTTTTCGGGCCCGGTCCGGCCCGGCCCATGGCCAGGTCTACCCGTAAGCTAGCATGGCCCTCAAAAGGGGTGTACCTGGGCACCAAAACCCTTTGACCGACTGAACCCGAAGTGCGGGCTTGACCGGCTCCCCCAAAAAAAGTGCGGGCAGGGGCTCGAGCGGCGAAGGTGCGCACCTGACCAGGTCGAGGCGATTAGTCTAGGGCTCGCTCGCTCCAGGGCGGCCGCGGTCGGAGCAAGCGGCGGACCGGAGCAAGCTGCGCAGGGGCGCCGCGAGCAGGCGGCGGCGGGCAACCGGAGCAGCTACGGTCAAGGCTGGGGTAATCTCTTGTTTGTTTTTCCTCTAGAGAAGATGCGAACTTCTGTTCCCCAATGTCAGGTCCCCATCTGCCAATGTTGCTATCATGTTACTTTCAATGTCGATTCGTCCTTCGAACAATCAAATTTTCGCGTCGCGCATCCATATATCTCTCCAATTTATTAAAAAAAACCACCCTTTAATCTGCAAATTCCGCCTCCAAGTTTTTTTAATGGTGTATCTCCGAGATTGTAGGGGCGTTGACGGCGTTGACCAGAATCTAGCCGCAACCAGGAACGATGACTTTCAGCACATGGCTTGATGGGGTCGTGGGAGGAGGGATTGCGCAAACTGCAACTTTACGGGTCTATGATCCAGCGTTGAAGGCCTATGTATCACGCTCGTACCAATCTCCGAACAAATTGCTCGATGACCTGGCCGGCGTGGTCTGTGTCGGAGCAGCCGCCGCTTTGTGCTGGGCAGCGTGGAGGTACTACCAATACAGCATATCTCTGGGCAAGTATGGCCGGGACATGACGGCCTTGGCCAGCAAGGCCGACCCGGTGATTGGCCGCGACGACGAGATCGATCGTGTCATCTGCATCCTTTGCCGCCGGACCAAGAACTGCGCTGCTCTGGTCGGTGCGGCAGGGGTTGGCAAGACAGCCATTGCCGAGGGTCTCGCTCAGCGCATCGCCGCGGGGACAGTACCTGCTGCCCTCGCTGGAGCACGCGTTGTGGAAGTGGACCTCGGGGCCATGGTGTCCGGGACAATGTACCGCGGCATGTTTGAGGAGCGCATGAAGAACGTGTTAAGGAAGGCCGAGGGTGCGGACGGCAAGATAATTCTCTTCATCGATGAGATGCACATGCTTCTTGGCTCTGGTGGCAGTCTGGTCCACCAGGCTAGCACGGATGCTTGCAACATGCTGAAGCCGGTGTTGGCCCGTGGTCGTATCCGCTGTGTTGGTGCGACAACTTTGGATGAGTACAGCAAGTACATCGAGAAGGATGCCGCATTGGAGCGGCGATTCCAAAAGGTGCACGTTGAGGAGCCGAGCACGCAGGCGACCATTACCATTCTGCGAGGGCTAAAGAAAAGGTACGAGGAACACCATGGCTTGGAAATCCAGGATGCTGCTCTTGTTGCTGCCGGACTGCTTGCTGCCCGATATATCACAGGTGATTAATTGATTTTACTCATTTTATTGTGACGTCATTGGTAGATACACATACACCTAGTCACTTAAGAAGTAACGATAAGAAAATGAAGAAAATTGAGTATGCTGGTCCCAATTAGTTATGGTCAGGTGTCTATATTTGTCAAGGCTCATGTCTAATTTAAACTATCTGTGTAAAGTTTGCGTTGTGCAGTTTGAAACTCAGGAGTAATCAGTTGATCACATTAAAGCACTGTGGAGTACCCATGTTTTGTTGGATAAATTAAGTTCAAATAATTTATAACTTGTGTTTAGGCCACTGTCGAGTGCCATGATGCATTATAGATACATTAAGTTAAAATGATTATAATTTTCTGATAGACGCCTGTGGAGTACCTTGTAGCATTTGATACATTGATTGAGATAATTTATAAATCGTGTTTCGAACGCCATGTTACCCATCTTGCATTATATACATTAAGTTGAAATAATTTAAAAATTGTGTATATTAGCGACGGTGTATTCTTGTTGCATTGGATACATTAGTTGGGAGTAAATTATAAATCGTGTTCAAGGATTGAAAAAATCCATGACAATGCCGTATGTATAAATTAATTGAGCAACTTGCACTACAGTGTTTCTTTTCTACTGAGTTGAATTCATGAGTGGCAAGAATGTTGGAGAAAATTGATGGATATTATTGCTGTCTGTACTGTAGGTCGTCAATTTCCTGATAAGGCAATCGATCTGATTGATGAGGCATGTGCCACTGCAGCCAAAAGGATGATGCAAATTGGCAAACAAAAAAGGGAAATGAGCACTGTTCTAACTACCTCTCCAAATGCAGTGAACAAAGCAGTTGTTGGCCTGGAGGAAGTCGCACAAGTAGGCATTCTCTTCTTAATGATATTTGTGTCTGCTGTTGAATCAATATGATTGTCACACATGTCCCTATGTTGTGATTTGAAGGTTGTGAGCCGATGGACTGGAATTCCTGTCACCACACTTAATCAAGGGGAGAAGAATAAGTTGATCCACCTCGCAGACAGATTGCACGAGCGAGTTGTTGGCCAGGATGAAGCGGTTAATAAGGTCGCGCGAGCAGTTTTGCGTTCTAGGACTGGCCTTGATCAGCCTGGCCAACCAATAGGCTCATTCCTCTTTTTGGGATCGACTGGTGTTGGAAAGACAGAGCTTGCAAAAGCACTTGCCGAACAGCTATTTGACAGCGAGAAGATGTTGATTCGCATTGACATGTCCGAATATGTCGAGGCTGCATCTGTCTGGCGTCTCATTGGAGCACCTCCAGGGTTTGTCTTCTCTATTTGAACACTACTACATTACATACCGCACTTAGTTTGACTGATATTAATGTTTCTTTTGTGTTGGAACATGTTAAAGCTCCTCTGACCATCAAGATGGTGGACAACTGACTGACAAGGTGCGGAGGCGCCCATACAGTGTCATCCTTTTCGATGAGGTGGAGAAGGCAGATCCCATGGTGTTGAATATTTTTCTTCAGATCCTTGATGATGGTATGTTGACTGATAGCAAAGGCCGGCTAGTGGATTTTAAGAATACAATTATCATCATGACCTCGAATCTGGGGTCGGATCACCTAGTAGCAGGAATGTCAGGAGAAAACACAATGGAAACTGCACGGGACCTTCTCATGAAACAGGTTTGTTTGTGAATCCAAAACTGTGCCTATAAAGGCTGCATGCAGTAGTTATCTGTCAGCTGATTGTTACTCATATATATTTGTCCATGCAGGTTCAGAAACACTTCAAGCCGGAGCTTCTCAACAGACTGAGTGCAATCGTGGTATTTGAGCCCCTTTCGCGTGACAATCTGAAAGAGATCGTGGCAATTCAAATGAAGAGCGTCATTGCCCGGGTAGCTAACAAGGGCATCTCTCTATGTGCAAGCGACGCCGCATTGGACATCATTTTGTCGGAATCATACACCCCAGTAAGTCCTGTTTCCAGATAACCTGGTTACTCGCTGGTATCTTTTAAGTAACCATGCTTGATCTCTCGCATTGCAGATGTACGGTGCAAGGCCCATAAGGAGGTGGGTGCAGGAGAACGTGGTGACGGCGATCTCAGAGATGCTGGTGAGGGGAGAGGCCGGTGCGGGTTCGACGATCTCCATCGATGCCACGGACGACAGGAAGGGGCTGAAGTATGAAGTGGCGGATCCAGTCCCCGTTGACACGGGCGACGATTTGGCTCCGGTGACAAATGGCACCATGGATGAAGACGTGAGGTCTGAGAAGACTAACCCAGCCTCTGTCACTTCCGGGGCTGGGTTGAACTTGTATTTGCCAATCAAGGCTTTGTTAGCGAGGCTTAGCGCCTAAGCATCCTCATGGTTGTGCGTTAAGAACTTGTGATGGAGGAGTTAGTTAGTTCTAGTGTGTAGCTATGGTGGACCTTGAGGATTAGGATCTTTTGCGGTGTCGAACTGAGAATCTAACTGTCTAGATTCATAGGAACTGCTTGGTGTAAAGAGGAGCAGAGGTTTCAGGTTTGGATAGAAAAGGACGAGCATTTCTGGGCTTCAACAGAAAGATATGTTTTTCTTGTTACTCTTTGGGTATCTACCATTCATTCTAGTTACATTATCCTTGTAGAATCTGGCTGTTTTCGTGTGGACATATATAATAGGGATCTTCGGGAAAAATTAGTGTTGCACGTCCTCAAACGCCGAGTACACAGTGGCGGCTGGTACAGCGCTACTGTAGGAGTAGGACCTCTGGTGACAGCAGAAGTTTCTGCTATCCACGGGTACGTCAGGCCATGAACAGTCGACCCAACAACAACTATTGACGAGTGCTCGTGACTCGCGGGTCCAAATAGCCCCAGATTTTCTCTGCGTCCGAATGAAGCGTGTTGCGAAGCTGCCTTCGTGTGACATGCACCGCATGCTGTCAGGGAGAGAGCTAGCATCAAGTTAACTGTCGGAACGACTGCACAGATGTTCAGCTTAGCAGTAAAGTTCAGCGTTGGCCATTAGCTCGCAGTTATGCTCATGGGATGGGATGGATGGTTTGTGTAAAAGACAAAGGATGCCGGCGACTTGGTACTAGGTAATTCCCTGTCTTTCAAATAAGTGTACATCTAGCTTCTGTCTTAAGTCAAATCTTGTTAACTTTGATCAACTTTATAGAAACTAGTATCAACATATATGATATGAAATCGGTATATCATGAAATTACATTTCAAAATCAATCTACTGATACTAATTTAGTGTCATAAATATTGTTGTGTTTTCCTATAAAATTAGTCAAATTAAAAAGAGTTTGACTTAAGATTAAGATAAAGATTAGAAGTAATAAACTTATTTAAGAACGGAGGGAGTACTCAGCTACGGGCCTATGAGTGATTCGGGTGACCTTGCCGATTTAAAAAAAAAACTATAGAAAATTCCAACATGACGTATTTTGTTGTTAAAAGTCTTATTTTAACATCGATTTTTTTCACAAAGTTCACAAAAAATGTCAGTTTCGTTAAACGACTTTCTACGCGCATAGGATGTGCATATGTAAGCACGGAATTTTCTTAGGAATTTGTTTGGCATTTCCAAATGCGTTAAACATGCATTTAAAATAAATGGTTCATATACACATCGGAGCCAAGACATCGTCCTTACTTTCCCCTCTATCTTCCTCTTATGTCTCCATCTCTCTATCTTTGTATCTCCTTCCTCCTTCCTACGACCATGCTCGCAAGGGAGAACCAAATCGAGAGAGGGAGAGATGAGGTGGAGGAGAGAACCATCGAGACAGGGGCGGGGCTTATGCGGCGCTACGGACTCCAGCGAGGAAGAAACTTAAAATTTAGGGGTGTGATGGGGGTATTGGTCGCTGCCAGCGCAATGAGAAAATAGGGGCGAGGGGCTTAGAGGGATGCCGGCCGGGGGCGATGGACCGGCAAAGGCGGCAACTAGAGCAAGGTTGGGCGGAAGGCGTCGCGACAACATGTCGGCCGCTGGTGGCGGAGCCATGCGGTTGGGCCTCTGGTTGGTGGGGCAGCTTGCGGGTGGCGGTGGTACTTCTCTCCTCGCCCTCCTCTCTGGCGTACTTCTCTCCTTCCCCCCTCATGTTCCTACATCAGAACGACAGTTGTGGGCTATCGAAAATTGACCGCGCCCACGACGTGACCCCAATTAGCCTCCCTTGACTAAAGGTACATCACTTCTTTATGAACGAGAGTGAATATCTTATTGGTGGCATACTTTGGTGTCAATTAGGATAAATAGTACTTCTTCGATCCAAAAATATTTCCTTCATGATGTCTTCCAGACGATACTTTGACCATCATTTCTATTTAAGACATGTTGTCGTGTATAAAAAGTAATTATACTATTATAGGTATAAATATCTGGTAAATTTGCCAATATCGATTCTTTTGACGCTAGTAATAAACTAATAATTCATTCTTGCAAATTGTTAGACCTAAAATTTTGAAGTGCTTAAATATTTTTGTCGGTGACAGTAACCATATCAAACGATATTTTTTATCAAATTTGTGGGAAGGCTTTGTACTTGGTAAATTGACACGGAAAAGAGATAACCGATCGAGAAAACTTTCCAGTAACTGAAAAATAATAAAATCATTTCAGAGTGAATTTTCTCAGCTGACTTCAAAATAAATTTTCCTCCCTTGGTATTCACAAATCACAACCATTTGATGAATATTTTCTCATCTCTTCGTATTTACACAAATCTCATTTTTTAAATTGGATAGTTCTTATCACCAAGGTAAGGATAGTTATTTCTCAATCGCCCAAGAAATAGCAAATATGAAACCACACATAAACCATCCTTTCTGATCAGAATTGCTACCCGTACTCAAATATGTGGCTTATAACTTGAGTAAAAGTCAACACTTTCCAAGTTTGACTAAATACATAAAAGAAAATATCAACAGCTGCAACATTTCATAAAATATATTATAAAAAAATATCTTATGGTGAATCTAGTGATATTCATATTCTTGTATTTATGTTGGGACCAAAACTTAAAGAATCTTGATGTTTTACTCAATTTGTACGCCACCTATAAATTGCGTAAATAGTTTAGCATTAGTTGAAATTTGTAAAATATAATAACCTTCATAAATAGTTTAGCATTAATTGAAATTTGTAAAATATAATTTGCATTTTTTTGAAATTTGTAAATAGGAGTAGAAGATATGTAGAATATATTAATATAAGTGTCAATTAACTCCTTATCCATCACATGCCCTGAATGCCTGTTGACTTTGACTGGGCCACAATAACTCCATAGGAATTTGACATTAAACGCCTTTATTAGATGCCTACCTTTTCGAAGCAATAAAAATTGTTGTGTCTCCATTAACTACCAGTCCACCACACCACACGCCTATCCACAGGAGACGGCCTCGCAGACCATCCTCCGCCTTCCAAACCGGGCAAGTAATGCGAAGTTGACCTTTTGTAGCAGGACAAGAGGAGAACGACAGGCATCAACTAGCTAGCCGGCCACCTCTGGTCCAACTATAAAACTCCGAGCACTAGCAGCAGCAGGCACCACCCATCCATCGCCTACCACCACCCGTGAGTCGGAGACAGATCAGAGCACAGTTCTTTTTCCAGCAATGGAGCCGTGCCGCTCCAGGAAGCTCGCCCTCGTCCTCGCCGTCCTCTTCCTCCTACTCACCACGCAGCCGGCGTCCGCGGTGCCCACGTCAAGTAAGCTTTTCATCACATGTGTGATAGATAGATTCAGTTGGTTTTGCCTCGGTTACTATTGTGGCTGAATCGCTGATCATTTGGTTGGGTGTTCTTTGCTTGCAGGGAGCATGCGGTTGAGGAACCAACAGCACCCGCCGTCTGTGAAGCTTCCTTCTCTGCAGGTTATTTCCGTCTATCTGGCTTGCTGTTTATTAGTAGGAGTAGTTCCATTGGTTCATCTTCTGTAACTGTTGCCTGAAGCCTCTTCTTAGATGCTGACAACTAATACCCATGGCGATTTGGATGTGCTGCTCTTCTTCCTGCAGGAGACGGCGGCAGCGTCGTCACGGAAACACCTTCACTGGACGGCTCGGATGGTGGTGGAGGTGAACGACTACCCGGGGTCCGGCGCCAACAACCGCCATGACCCTCCCAAGGCTCCAGGAAGAGGGTGAAACACCACCAAAGCGCTCACTTCAACTACTAGTACTAGCTAGCTAGAGTGCTGCCCCCCTCCTGTCATGTATGTAGATCATCTCATCTCATAAAACTAAAGAGGAGACCAAGAAAAGGTCGAGTGATGCTTTGTTAATTCCCGGTCTTCTCTTCGTTACTACTGCTAGAACTACTATCATCCGTCAGTCTACGTTGTACATCACCATCATGTTTCGGATGCCAGTACACTATTTTTTAGTATACAGTTTCAGATTAGTTTTATGCCGATTGGAAGCCTCTGATCTAGATGGTGCCCTGCCCTGCCCCCAGTGTATGATGTGTATCCAATCAGTCTGCCGGTCGGCCCACGGGTCGCCCCAATCAGTTGACGCACTGATGAATGAGATTAAGAATTCAGCGGGGGGCATTATCATTGCTCTGTTTGACAGTATATAGGTGGTGTTCAGCGAGATCTCGTCTTCTTCGCTGCCCGCGTCAATCATACGATCTGTTGCTATGCTAGCTTCTGGACGACATGACCCGACGCATTCTCGGATGCCCCCTGTGCACGGGAACTGTCCGTTCCTGACACGTCGCTGCAGGGAGAGAGCGGTTGGAGGCGTGTGTGTGTGCAGGGTCCTCCTCATGACTTGCCAACTAACTCTGCTCCGGGCTAAGAGCATCTCACAAAATTGTGTGTATTGACGCCGGGCGCTTCCTAGTTGCGGCGTCAATACAATTTTTTGAAACAACATTTCAAACTCGAAATAAGATACATTTCATTGAAACGGTACATAATTCGTTCAAAGTTAGCATAATTTGTAAAAACTAAGAAACTAAAGGCTAAAAAGGCGACAGGTGCAGCACTGTTCGGGCAGGTCTCCGCCGACGTAGGGCGTGGACTGGGTGTGCCGGACGAGCTATTGGGCCTCGCCGGACGAAACCGAGCTATTGGCGCCGCGACTGGGCACGCCCAATAGCTCTATTGGCGGCCCTATTGGCGCAACATCGCCAGGGCTCAACGTAGGTTACTACTGGGCTTGGCTCTTCCCACTCGCGGTATCAATAGCTTTTTTGTTAAACAAAAATGAATGCGAAAAGTATGAATTTCGTTCAAGTTGAAAATAATTTTACATAATTTTATTTAAACTGGAGACAACTTTACATATTTTTATGCAAATTTAAACTAAACCCTAAATCTACGCGATTCAAATGCATTACTCAAGCTACTTCCCACATATGTCGATGGTCAAAGAGGCCGGCGACGAGCTCACCGGCCGGCTGGAACTTGGCCAATGTTGATGCTAATGACCGATGTAGACGACGGAGAAAGCTGTTCTGGAGCAGAATCTTGAAAGCCGGCAGCCTAGTCGGAATCGATGTCAATGATCGGCGCAGCTGGAGGAGGTGGCAGTGGAGGTGGTGCTGGTCGTGGTGGCCCATGTTGCGACAGGAACACGATGATGTCCGTCTGCATGCCGGGCCACTGCGGTTGCGACGACTCCTCGTCGTCGTCCTCTTCCTCGTCTTCTTCCGACCACCCGCCAGGCGGCTCCAGGTCGTAGGCGGAAAAGAAGCTGTGGAGGCGGGCGCCGTACTCGTCCTGCACGGTGGTGTCCTAGTAGGGTGGCGAAATGTTGCACCGCAGCTCGCGTTGCTTCTTCCAGTGCATGGCCTGCCACATCGTTTTTATGTAGTCGAGCCGCGGCTGCTCTGTGAGCCGCCGGGCCGTTGACGATGTTGGGCACCCGACAGGCTGGCAGGCAGCGGTCGGCTGGCACCGGGAGGTTGTTGCACACGTGGTTCTGCGCCTCCCCCGTCGTCATCAGACGACGACCGTCAGACGCGCAGGACGGGGCCGGTGGAGGTGGAGGAGGTGAAGGCGTGCTTGACGAGCTTGCCTGTTGGTCGAGTCTCTAGTTGTGTCATGCCCAGTTACGGGGTTCGGCGCGCTCGAAGAACGCCGCATCGCGGTGGCGGCGGCGGCGAAGCGCGTTGTCCTTCTGCTCGGCACCAGCACCTCAGCGGCCAGACACGGATATGTGGGCGTGGGAGGGGAGAGGGGCGATGGTGAACTGTGTGTGAAAGGAGAGGATCGGGCTATGGAGAGATGCTATGAGGAAAGCTGTGAGAGCTACTCCAGTACTGGTCAGGTCGACAGATGGTGCACCGCAAGCTGCTGAGATTCCATGGTGACGTGAGGGACACGGTGCCCTCGGTTATCTTTTCGGTCGACCTGACCTGACCGATCCCAACGGGAGGTACAGACCTGCTGACACGTTCGGTTCGGGCACGTGTATTATTTGATCCTTAAAAGAAAACTTTTTATTAATTAGGAGAAGATCCTTCTTTAAAGCTGTGGGCTCACTCTTTCTGTGGGCTGGTTAATCACGGGGCACGTACCAGCCGATGGATCGAACACGACGCTTTGACTTTGTTCACGCTCGTGACCGCTGGCTGCTTTTTGAAGTGTATACTGTACGTAGCTAGCTGGACCCGGCCGTGAGAACAACGGGGTGTGTGGGAATGCGATGGACGCGGTGACGTTTGGTCGGTTGTGGAGACGGCGAGAGGCTTACTTGTGCAATTGCTGACCCTCCAGCTCAAGTCACCGTGGATCAGTTCAGTGGGCTCCTCTCCTTTCGTCGCAGATCGATGCACTCTCAGTTGGATCATCCATATTCGTCCATCTCTGAAAGAAAAAGAAAAAGGAGTGGATGGAACTTTAGGGAGGCCGAGAATCACTGGAACCCTATCTATCATTACGACGCTGCATGATTAGCTAGGGGCGTATGTATATGTATGTTCGTTTTATAACGTGGCCGGAAACGTACAAAAGCGGCGCTGTCCGTGGGCGGCGACGCCGTACCGCGGTCACTTGCCCCGCCCGTCGACGCGGACACAAAGATTCCACATCACGTCGCGGTCGTCGACCGGTAGATCCCCACGTTCGCTCGAGTTGTACATCCACGCGATCGATCGTCGTCGTCGCTTTTCCACCATAGTACTTTCATACTACTTTCGCCTCTGACTTCCAGGGTGCGTAGATCGATCACGTTTCCAAGCCGTAGATCCCATTCCCAGGCTTTGGTTATTAGTTAATTAATCTATGTATAGTGCCTCTTTGCATGCAAGGCTATCTAGTTATCCAGACCCTACACTTTTCGATCGATTTTAAGCGACTATATATCGGCGCCGGCCGGTTTGATTGGACGCCGATCGATGATCACGCCCAGAAAGAAAGAAAGAAAGAAAGAAGGCATATGTACATAATCGAACAGATCAGTCGATCGCGAGGAAAAAGAATCCACACCTAGCTAGTCATGCATGGGCCGATCTGTATATCAATTTTGTGTGCAGCTAGCTCAGCACGGATCTGACGCGTCCGGCTTTACATGTCTCGGATTAGGTAGCATCTCCGCATATATCTCTTCCTCCTCCGTGCGTGTGTTCTACTACTACGTGCGTGCGTACATACCCGATCGACGTGGTATGCCGCCGGCTTTGATGCCTTCTTCTAGCTAGTGCAAGGAACGAATCGGATTCTGGAGATCGATCGATGATGCTTTTCTTCCATTGGAACGAACGAGAGGGGGCTGTAACGATGCTATCTTCGCATTGTCATGTAATTAAGAAGATTGCTATAGTTAAAGAATGGAGAACTGAAATAAAATAGGGTTGATCTTTTCTTAGGTAGAAGATTATCTGTTACTAGTAAGCCGATACACGACCTCACGTCCTAGTATTGGAGGCATTTTGGTCGAGGAACTTTTCATTATTTCCTGTAATAGCTATTAATTTTAGAAAGTGCCTCGGTCGATTTTGTTACCGAGGATGATTTAATTGACCTGCAACGACTGTGTATTTGACAAATTAAATATCATCAATCTTTAGAAATATAATTTAGTGATGTTGCATGTACGACGGATAAACTATCATGCACACACGATGCTGGCGCCGTCGTTGATATGTTTGAAACATAGTTTAAAAAACCGGACCGGACCGGCGGTTCAACCGGAAAAAACCGGAACCGGAGCCTCCGCCGGTCTGTTAAGCGCACTGGACCGGTCCCGTAGCTGAACCAGAGAAAACCGGAAAAACCAGGTTCGACCGGCGGGTTCCGCACTAAACCGGCCTTTCCGGTTTGACCGGTTTACTAGTCGCAAATTCAGAAAAATGTGTGCCTGAGTGAGGACTCGATCCTGACAGTTTGTTGTACACTAAAGGGATAGTTCGTTTTTATACGAATGTTTTCGCCGCAGTATTAAAAAAAAGAAGGTTTTCTCTCTTCTGGAACTTTGACGTTTAATAAGACTACATGTTGGCTTAGGCTTGGTCTTCCTAAACAATGGCGCTGGTTCTACATGAGTTGGTGCGTAACTGTGTAGAAGTGTATTTGCAACTTACTGGTGCTTTGATGCATATGCATGGCAGCATGGGTGTGTGTATCAGCGTACCGTACCATATGTACAAATTGCATTGTTTTGCTATTGCTGACTTCGTGGCATGGTGTTTGCTATTTTTTATTATTCATATTACCAAGTCTGAATTATTTTGACACATATTAATCAGTTTATTGTAGAGTTCATGAGCAAAAATATTATTTTACATCTTAAAGTGAACCAGTGGTTCAACCAATAAAAACCTAAACCGAGAGCCTCACCGGTTCGATCACCGGTCCGGTTTTTTAAACTATGGTTTCAAACCTATCTACATAAACACTTTTGTTATCAGTTTGATCTCTAATTTTCATAATTTGAGTAAAAACTAATTCGGACCAACGTTGTTTTCAGCACACATTGTTTAGTGCTTTATTTTTATGCAGAAAATGTGTCCAATGAAATATGAGAAAAATATATTAAATTCTTTCGGGTAAAAAAATGCATTGAGGCGGTAGAGGAGTCGGAGAAGGGTCTCGCGGTGACACTCTAGGGCGCGAGGTGGGACCGCGAGTCAACTCTATACGCCAAATGTCAAGAACAAATGGGAATACAAAAATGAGAGACAGTTGGGTGATATGATTCTTTTTTTTTTTTGCCCTCGTCTATTTTTTAAAGAAAAAAAACACCTGAAAGACATATTATATTTAAGAAAAATAAACTGAAAATTATACCTGTCGTTTTCTTCCTTCGATTATTCACACCGACGGGCCCAATATCGGGAGCAAAACAATTGGAGTTGCTCTGACCGTAAAAAGATAGGAGAGAGAATTCACACCAATGGGCTAAGACTACCCAGCCAGTCTTCAATGTTCAGCCCAATATCACGAGCCTCGCTGCGGACTGCTGCTAACGCTACTCGTGGGCCTAGTTAATCCTCTTGCGCCACGATCGATTCGATTTTAAATTCTTCTTCGTCGCCTTCTTCTTGTCGTAGCCGATCGATCGAGTTTCTTCCGCTCCTGACTGACTGCTTCGTTATGAATTCTTCAACCCTGCGACTGCGAGCACACGTAGCTTTCACCTTTGACCCCACTGGTGTTGCGCCGCTTTATTAGCTCCTCAGATTTCTCCGAAAGAAAACCTGATCGATTACGAGTACCTGAATGAATCAGACAGTCTTCGCTTCGTTTACGCCGGAGCTTTCTCGTGTGCATGCCAAGTCGAGCAATGGTTGGAACAGGCAGGTGTAGGCATTGCATCAATCAGCAATCAGCGGACAGATGATCAGTCGATCGTCGACGCGTTGCTGTGCCAGGAAAGAAAAGACCAGGAGAAATCAAGAGCGCCGGATAATGACAGCTTGTCGACCGGCGTCGAGTAAAGGCCTCAAAGGTTGATCTGGACCCTTCTATACGGCGATGTGATGGTTTCGTTGCTACGACTGGTAGGTACTAGGACATTTCTCTAGCTAGCTAGCTCGTCGTCAGCCGGAAATTTGTTGCCGGCCGTTCGTGTTACAACTTCCCCAACATGACGCGAGGTACGATTTGTATATGACTCACGGTTGAGTCCAGTCTTGTGAACATGAAGTCCGACCGCAAGCAAATCCCTTTAACCTGAGTCAAACTTTAGAAGATCGTACTACAACAAACCAAGATTTCAATCAGGGAAAAGTTTCTTTATTCCAACGCCAATTGAACGGGTCTACTGGCTACCAAAGTTGCTGCGCTAGTAAGAACGTCTCCACCGACAGGGACGGATTCAGGATTTCAACTTTGGGCTGTTCAAATTTCAACTAACACTCAACATAAAGGTTAAGTGGTGGTAACATGGATAAAAGTACAATCTATGTATTGTAGAGACAATATTAAGATTTTTTGTCGTGGTTGAGTGTACGAAGAATTTTGTTTTCAATGTACAAGGAATAAATATCACAAGATCAACTCTCAGACCTGCTAGGTTTTTTTTTTTGGGCGCTAAGGTAGAATGTTTCTTGAAAGAGATGTATAATGGGTACTGCCTAATGGGTCGCTTGCAACTTAGGCCGTAGAAAACTATGGGCCTTTCACTAGTTTATGGTTTAAGGTTGACGTGGACAGAAAAACTACTATGTATACTAGTGAAAAGATACTACTAGTGTCGTATATATCCACTGTATAGCGTATATAAGAAACTTTCTACTACAAAATTTGGGTGTACATGTGTACACCCATGACCCATACTGGATCCGTCCATGTCCACCGACGCTCTCTATAGATCGACCGGCAACAGCTTCGGATTAGTGAAAGCGTCAGCACATGTAGCAGGGTTATTGGGGCCGGGTGTTCCCACCCACGCTCCTACAATGTGCATCCCAATAGTTTTTTACCTCGTTTTCTCTATACATACAACATATATTTTATTTAAAATCAAATCAAATTGCATAATTTAAATCACACAAAATTAGTTCAACAAGAAATAAATTAAATAACTCATACAACAACTGAAATGAAATGAAATTAAATAATCATACAACAATTGAAACAAAATTAAAACCGACACTCATGCTTCGAGTCTTTTGCGTGTCCACAGATGCTCAACTATATCATTTTGCACTTCGATGTGAGCAAGTTCGTCTCAGATCTCCATATGCATGGCGAGAAAATTGCCAAACTCTGAAGGCACCTCATCATCAAGCTGGGCAAGAGGACCCTGTGAATCATATGGTTGATCATCAACCACCGAAACATCGAGTTCACTCTCGACAATCATGTTGTGCATGATAACACAAGCAGTCATGACCTCTCAAATCTTTCGACCAGGTGAGAGCAAGGTACCTGACAATAGCAAAACGAGCTTGGATCACACAAGATCCCGCTCGACATCCTTCCTTGCACTCTCCTGTTGTTTAGCGAACCAAATTCTATTTAGTTCCACAGGGTTGGAAATTGTCTTCACAAATGTAGACCGTTTCGGAAGTACCCCTTGTTGTAATGGTATCCATTGATCTCATAGTTGCACTCCGGAGCATGCCCTTCAACAAGTCTTGCAAACATCAAAGAGCATGGCAACGCGTTGATGTCATTGTGACATCCTACCATACCAAAGAAAGCGTGCCATATCCACAGGTCATGATCTGCCACAGCTTCAAGCACGACGCTGCACGCTCTAACATGACCTTTGTACAAAGATTGCTAAACGAATGGGCAATTCTTTCATCGTCAATGCATGCAAAAAAGCACCTCCTTCTTCATCCGAAAGCGTCGCCAAAAAGCTTTCGGCCAATGTGATGGATGGTCAGCAAAATAGTCGGCCACTAGCATCAGATGACCCCTCCATCCTTTGACGATATTTGTTCTTCGTCCTCCTTATTTTCGAACCACCACGCGTAGGATTGGCATTCACCTCGGCTAGTAAACCAAGAAGGCAAGTGATGATGGCGCGGTGGCATGGGACTGGAGCAACGCGCCGGCCATGATCATCTCATCGTTACTATCCATAACCTATGAAACAAACGCTAAAATCAATCAAACACCCTAATCTAGCCATCTAAAGTTTAGTTAACGAAAAACGTAGGAAAAACGCCGAACCGTCGAACACCTTATAGGCTAGGTGGTCGTTGTTTGATCCGTGTGCCCCGTGAGTCGACAAGCTCTCGGGTCGAAGATAAATCGGTGGACAGATGCGAATCACGGAGGGGAGTTTGGACGGCTCGCTGGAACGGCGACGACGATAAGCGAGAGCGTTGGGAGGGGCAAGGACCGCAAGGGAGAGCCTACTGGAAGCGAGAGCGATGGGAGGAGTGGTGGTCGCAGGGGAGAGCCGACCAGAGCTGCGACGAAAGAGCAGCGACCCGATGGCAGCGGCGATGCAGTGAGGAGGGAGAGACAAAGCGTGCAGTGGAGAATGCTTGGATCGCTGCCATGTGGTATCCGTCTTGAAAATTTGATGCCGCGTCTGCCCAACAGTACCACGCCCCAGTCTCTATGGACCGGTATCGGCGTGGGAGTGCCGAACTTTTTATCGGGCTCCTCCGGCAAAACTGCCACTATAAGAGCTTGTTTGGCTGTCCGGGTTAAATAGCCCCGGAAAAATAATCCCGATCGGGAATCTAAAGAAACATGTGTAAAACCTCGGGATTTTATTCCCGACCTCCGGACTAGGGGAAAATTCTCCCCGGGAAAAGTCCGGGATCCCCGGGATTGCAGTTACCAAACAAGCCCTAAGAGCCGCGGCTGGACGATGTTTTTGTGCCGACGACCCCAATAGACCTATTGGAAGCGACGGCGAAGATGCTCTAAGATCCAACCCTTCAGCAGTCGTGTTTATTTTTTATTTTTTGACTACTTCAGTCTTCAGTAGTCGTGTTAAGCACTTAAGCATGGGACAAGAAAAGAAAAGAATGCCGTGAAAGCATGTGTGGCGAACCTCGCAAGCTATCGAGAGCGACGAGAAAGTCCACCCAACCCAAGGCTCCTCCCTCCCGCCGGTTCCCGCGACGCCACACGTCACGTCTCCCGGCGTCGCGTCGCCGAGCACGAACCGACCCGCCACCAACCGGGTCAAAAACAGACCGCTCGCACCGTCATTCCGGCCGGCACCACCTAGCCAGCCAGATCCCGATCCCAAATTCCATTCCCGATACCCTCCTCCGCCATGGCCGACTGCCGCAGCCTCGTCGAGTTCCTCCGCGCCTTCGAGCGCCGCCGCCGCGCCTCCTCCCCCTCCTCCGCGGACCCCTCCCCATGCTCCAACCGCACCCGCCCCCGCCCGCGCCGCGCGACCTCCTGCTCCTCCCCCTCCTCCACCCGCCGCAGGCCCTTCACCTCCCTCTGCGACCACTCCCCCGCGACCCCGACCGCAGCCCTCGACGTCCTGGCCCTCCTCGCCGTCCTCTCCGCGCTCGCCTTCCTCGCCGCGCCCTACGCCAGGCTGCTCGCCCACGAGGCGGCCGACCTGCTGCGCAGCTACCCGGACGACGAGCCCTACTCCTACGTCGCCTTCGCCGCGGGCGCCGGCGCCGCCGTCACCGCCGTGGCCGGCCTGCTCGCCTGGGAGGCGGCCGGCCACCGCGCGCGCAGGTGCGGCAGGCCCCGCTGCCGCGGCCTGCGCAAGGCCGTCGAGTTCGACATCCAGCTCGAGACCGAGGAGTGCGTGCGCGGGACGCCGCCGCTCGTCCCCGGGCGCGCCTCCGCGCTGTTCGCCGCGGCGGGACAGGCGGTGCGGTCCATCGAGCTCGGCGAGGAGCACAGGGAGCTCGAGGCCGAGCTCAGGAAGATGGCGCCGCCCAACGGCCGCTCCGTGCTCATCTTCCGCGCCCCCTGCGGCTGCGCCAAGGGCAGGATGGAGGTCTGGGGCGCCAAGAAGGTGCGCCGGATCAAGAAGTAGTAGTCATCCGATGCGATGCCCCCCCAAACGCTTCTGCCCTTTTTCTGTTTGCAGCAGCAGAAGCTGCCTTGAAGCAGCTGCTATACTCTTCTTACTGCTCCATAATAATAAGTATTTCTAGTTTACATACATAATACAGTGCTGCTCTTGTAGTAGCAAGTATAGTTGAGAATAAGGAGAGGAACAAAGGAATAGATACATGTCTTATGACTTATGAACTATGATGCACCGAAAAGATTATACAGTGTATTTACATAGCTTGCTCCTTCAATACCAGTTGGATTATGCAATAAGTGGCTGTTGCCTGTTGGTATTATAAATAAGTGCAGCGACAGGCTTTGCGTCCAAAATCGTTTATGCTGTGTCGACGAGTCAGTGTATATGCGATTGTGGAGTATTTTCACTTCCAATTTGATTCTTCCTACGCTTCTCTGAAATGCGTAAATCATAAATCTGCATTGATGTATGAGCTGTTTGTTTTTGTATCAAGCTGTGTTGAGCTGAAAGCCTCTCCATGATGGCAGGGATAGCTTCTGTCACTAAATTGATTAAATAGTGTTCTTTGGGACGGTAAGGTTCTGGTAGTCCCTGTTACTCTTACTGCTTACATTAGAATATGGATTAGGTTTCTCACTTTGTTATTTGAGACGGTAAAGTTCTGTTAGTTGGTTCCTGATATTCTTACTGCTTAAAATTCGAAAAAATGGTATTCTTGACATGGATATAAATTGCCGATCCATAACACCTCATGTTTTTTACTTAATGATTAAACTCTCATCTAATAGTAGTATCTTTTCATCGATGTACGCAGTTTAAACACCAAATAACGATGCTCATCTCTTCTCTTTGCTCATATTGCATACCATTAGCAATTCAGCTCCAGCTGAAGCCATTTAAGTCAAAATGCCTATAACCCTTATCACTATCATCAGTGTTTTGAGTGTTCAGATCAAGTTTTTTCCCAGAACTTGGGTGTTCAAAACTTGGATGTTCAACTGCTTGTCTCTTGAAGTTTGGTTCTTCAAGATATAGTCTGTCGGCATCTCTTTCTCTGCTTCCTGATGCCGAACTGGTGGTGCTGCCTCTGCCATTCTTTTGAGGAGTAATATAGTCCTGTTGAATCTCTGTGTCACTTTCACTTCCAAACTCTGCTTTGTGGTACTGTTTCACATTGTGCAAGTGACCCATCCTACGCTCGCTTAGGCTTCTATTAAGGGAAAATTGATACTCATGGTCAGCAGATTGTTTCCTGCAAAATATTGAACTATCATCATATGCTTTGAGCACTCCATGGCTATGTAGTCTATGCCCATTACTGAATCCTTCAGCTGCAGTCAAACAGTTATTGGTTGAGCTTTCTACAAACTGGATTTGCCTTGGCTCTAGTCTGTGCATACTTGAACTTTCTTTTATCTCTGTAACTGCACTGCTGAAACATTCATTTGATACTTGTGAGACTAGTTCTGATATTTTCATTTTTGCATCTTCCAGGTTTGCAGGACCCAAATTCTGTTTTCCAAGGCTCTCTTGTGCCTGCTCTAGAACTGCCTGCAGATACTTCCCTTGGGCTTCTATCCGTAGTTGCAGATGCCGTTGTACCTGTGCCAATTTAATTTCAGGTTAGAAACACTGTACTGATAGATCATGTTCTAAACACTGACTGCATGCTATGTTGCTTTGCTGGAATTTAATAAAAGTTCACTGCTACAGAAGAAGGCACTGCTACTGCTGAATCAGAAGAAGGTATTGAGTATCAGAATTTAGTGAGTGGCACCAAATCCTTGTATGAATTGCCTTTTTCGTCTCTTTGGTTTCTCTAATTGCTAGATTGTAATTTGTTTTATGGGCCATTTCAGGATGCAAGCGTAGGGTTCACTGTGGTCCAAGAAATATTTGGAATACATAGAGTCATTTTCTCTCCAGTTGGCACCAGAGTGTGCTAGCTGGAACCTCGATTTAGGTTATCTTGATTTCCATCTACTGTATGCATCTATTGAATGATCTCGGTTACAAGCTTATTACACAAGTAATTTCAGTACCTCACCTCGAGTTGTTCATTTAATTGCCTCTGCACCTCAATTTGCATCTGTAAGGCTTCACCAATTTGGATAGTTCTGGCATCAAGTAAAAGAGATTATTACTTCAATATTCACATGAAATACTATTCTAAACTGCATGGCCTATTTTCTTACTTCTCTGCCTGTGGAATGACATTTGTATTGATCATTGCTGGCACACTTGTTCCTATGGTTGCGGGCATGCTATCAGCCACAACTGCACATCCTATGGCTGCAATTTCATCAATAGTGTGTTATATCATTCAATTTAATTATAATGGTAAAGATGGAACTCTGGAAGTTAAATTTTGGCTTACCATTCTTGGTTGTCCCAACATTAACTTGAGCTTGGAGGTTCTTACTGAGCCTGTATTTCTGAAATAGCAAAGAAACTATGACTTATTATGCAGTTATGGGTACCATTTTTAACAAGAGAAATTGAAATTCTGATTATCAGGTACCTGGAGATGGCTTTTCAGATGATACAAGGTAAGTCCTGGAATGCCCATAAGCCTCATGACTGTTTTTGGAGTAGCTTCTGGGTCATGAACAAGAGTGTAAGAATTCAAATGGCTTCTTTACATTTTGTAGTAAGAATCATATACTTACTCTCTGCTCCACCCAATTGGTTGACCGCATCTACAAATCGCTGATGTAACTCGGGTGTCCACTTCAGCCTTGGTTTTGCATCCGTCGAGAGAACTAACCCGGAATCTCCTTGTGTACTTCCTCCATGCAGAAACAGATGTCGTTCCATTGGAAAGGCTGTCCTTGTTGTGAAGAGCTCACTAGGGCCCTGATGTTGGTGATACATCTTCTGCTGTAGGATGGCAGAAAATTTTAGAACAATGGAAACATGGAGGGCCAAAAAATTTAACCAAACTTCTTACTTCTGTTCTCCAGTCGCTTCCTTCTTCTTTGCACTTGCACGTTGGAACTCTAGTACTCTAACGCCAGCGACGAATACCAGCGCTATTGTCCAAGCGAGCTTAAGCCTGTTGATACCCCTTTGGTCTTCTTAGGTTGATAAGGAATGCCTTGTGAGGGGCACCTTATATGGGGAAACATAGAATCTAGCATCTTGGAACAAAAGCAAAGGAACAATCTTTAACCCAACTGAGAGAAGATGCTGTCGTTAGTTATTTTTGGAAACTATAACCAAAATCAAAATAGCAGTGCTTATTTTCAACCTGTGACTGCTAAGAAACAGCAACCTTGTACCCCTCAATTATGAAACCTAACCCTGTATCTCTACATTTTTTTTTATCAGAACTTCAACTTATTAGATCAGTAGCAGTGTATGTAAAGAATAAATACCTACAATTGGGACAATTTATCTTTTTTAATGTTGCTTTCTGGCATATTATCTGCGATCTGCTTTGAGTGAAAGATACCTTTTTGAATCACGCATTTCGCCTCGCCAGATGGAAATATTTGTGCAGCTTCTCTGTTATCTTAGCTGATGAGAGTCATTCAGTTAGTGTTTAGGAACACTTTAGTGTCGTTGGGTTATGTTGCTTGATTAACTGAATTAATGTTCATAGTGAACGTTAAACGGAAGAAATGTAACAGTGGCATTTATTTTTACGTTAGTGATACTTGTTGCCTTCTTGGAGAGTGGCATCTTCCACACCGAAACACAGTGTTTCTGTGAATTTTATTCTGTCCTTTGTACTACTGTAAAGTGCATAGAATATGAATGAGCATAAGTTCCATCAGCGTCCTTTCCTAAGATTGGTACATATTCTCATTGTAGTCCAAAAAGCATGGACCTAGAAGGCTAGAAGCTTATGCTGTTTACGTGGGATAAGCTCCATTTGAACCAGGCCACTTTGCTTTTAATCATCACCAGTCAAACAACAGTACTTATGTGCTGTTATCCTGTATGCGTTACACAACCTTCATCATCTTTCAGTACTTTATGCTAACATAGGCAGCTGCCTTATTGCAATCATTCTTCTAACCAAGGCCTTGAAAAGCTATATGTGAGTTATGAGCAAAAGTAGAGGCTCCTCCCTCCCCACTTTTCCTTCTAAAACATAACATGGGTACATATACAATCAATTCATTTTTGTTTCACCGGGAGATATGTTCTGCAGCTCTTGATCTGGTTTTGTTCTCTTCATGTAGTCAATTCTGTCAAACTTAACCACATTTCATCAATTTGCCTTTACGCCTTCATAATTTTTTCTTTGGGATGCCGTCATAGAAAAGGTATGACTTATCCTTATCCTCATGTTTCACGCCTTGCATAATAAAGGGAAAGTATAATAAGGAACTCAAGTTCCTGCCCATCCCTTTGTGCCTACTGTACTTTTGCACTAGTTCTTTGCGTGTGATTCAGTTGATTGAAGTGGCACCTCATTAGAACTGTGCCGGTGGTACATGTCGACACTTGGGACCGCCGGCGGACCTTTTCAGCTGTGGCAATTTAATCGTGTTCTGCAGGCGATGAACTATCTGGAATATCCCTCTTTCTGCTTCACTGTCACTGATGGTGCTAGTCACCGGCAATAGTAAGTTGGTTACCATAACTTTCTTTTTTGCTGGTCACTTATTCATTTCACTATTCATAAAATTACTGTGTTTACTCCTATGTTATGTTGTTTCTTTTTCTGCTTACTTCAGGTTATTTTTCTTAGTGTATCTACCTATCAAGTATTGCATGCTATTTGAACTGGAGGGTGGGCTGTCTTGCTATCAACATGTAAAGAAGTTAGCAAAAGAAGAATCCAAAGAATCATCCTTTGCTCTCCAGTCTTTTGAAAAGCAGCTTCAGCTTGTGGGAGCATATTCAGTCGCAAGAGACTGGTCCCGGTAGTTGTTCTAGCATTGTAGGTTATATATGACCTGGAGCTTTCTGGTATATAGTCTTTGAACCTCGATCTTTCACATTAGTTGCCTCTGCATCTTTGCCAGCCTCTCCCTTGTCTGTTAAATAGAAGGCTACTACACTGAATCTCTTGCATGAAGTAAGGAGTAAACAGTCAATAGACCAACATGGTAATCGTTAGTCAGATAATCTTATAAGAAAACAAACGAATACGATGCAGCTGGTAGGGAGGAACGCAAGGCATACTTCTTTTGGTGTCTCACTGGAAGTTCAGGGTTGTGTGTGTTTTTCTGGTGAACAAGAAAACTGCTTTGGTCTAAAAATCTTTCAATTGCCAATAAACTGAAGCGCCTTTCAAGTTTCTGACCCTTATTTTTCTCTCAGAAGAGTACACCAGTACACGATTTGTTCCTTTTCCAGTCATCCTTTGTAAATTGGTCGCTGGTGGCATATAAAGTAAAGTACAAATCCAATTGGAATCAATCATGAATAGCGCATCCCAATTGCACGAACTACTTATCTCATGAATGGAGGTTCTTCATCCAAGCGCCACGGCATCAATTCCTTTCTCAGTGTCCTTGGCATCTGTGTTCAACCTCAAGTTGCGGGTACAATTTCGGTGAGCTATGCTTTTCGTATGCATTTTCTTTCTCATCAGTGATCCTTGCACAGTTTTATTTCTTTTTCTGATGCTCCTTGCCCACATCCTAGTCTCAATATTCCTTGCACAGCACTGCAGCTTTCTGTAGTTTTCAGAGAATATATGCTGCCTGAGCGGGCAAATAAACTATCACGGCGGCGACTATCTTACACTTATTGATAGTTACTGTTGAGCGATGCTCATTGAGCAACTAGTCTGGTCTAGTGGTTATGTGATGCTCTTGAAGTTCACAGGCACCGGGGAAGCACCTGAAAGGATTCGTTCCTGATATGGTATCTAATGCCAAATTTGCACTCGAGATTGCTTACCTTGTTTGCAGCTGTGTGTGTGCTCTTATGCCGTGTGGTTTGATTTGTTTAAAGTAAAATCTGTGATTAAAATTAGATTATATTGGGGGTGATCGAGAGGGATATCTTTAGTTATTCTTTCTTAGGAGCATCTTGGGAGCATATGGTATTTTCAATCCTGGTCAGTGCTTTTGATTTTGCTCCCTTTTTCATATTCCAATTATCAGATTAACATTAGTCGTTTTCATGAGCAATATTCCCCTTAGATTGTATGCAGTGTTGCCACATATCGCTTCCTGGTTTATTGCAGATTTAGTAACCCTGTTATCACATTCTTGGGTGTTAGGTGCATTAGGATTTGTCTGCCTAGAGAGATGGTACTGATCAACAGGATCACAGGAAAACTTGCAGACCAACAACAGGAAAGCTGCAAGTTCCGGCAAAAAAAATGATAATGCTCTCTTCATATGATAATATGCATTTCGAAATTAAGGTCATTCTTTTAATCATTTGCACCGGCTCGTGCTGGATGTCGTTGTTCTTGCTCATTAGTTTTCAGGCTCTATGACTTGTGTTCATGACATAACTGTATGAGTAATAGTTGTGCAGCCTTTCCATCAGCTGTGCTCGGAGTCTAGTTTGGAAAATATGGTTCCTGGGTTCCCTACATGGCTACATGCTAGAGGGGCAAAGACGAGCGCCACCTAGCCTGGGCAGATTCCAGAGGAGCTGGGGCCTGGGTTGACGATGATTACAGAGGTGCGTCTTCCTCTCAAAGTCTCAGTATTTTCCTTTTGAGAAGCTGGGGCCTGGGTTGCGAGTTTCTTGTTGCACCAAATGATAAACAGATAATGTGTTCTCAACAAGAAACTCGGAAGTTCTTGTAAAATATTACTCTGTACCAATGTTTGTTTAACCATGTCTAAGCATTTTTTGACCTTGCCAAATTCTTGATGAAACAGGTTTGATGCTGAGGGCGGTCATGAATCTTCTTCCACCTGATAGGTAGAAAACGAAAACGATGGTGATATGCAAGCTGCTCCACACTTCACCTCTAAAGCTGGCTACCGAAAGTTGGGAGGGTGCAATCTGCAATGGCATCGCAGCGCAACGCCGCACACCGGAGATTATGATATAGGATAGAGATAGGCGGATGTGGATGCATGGAGGAATGCAAATTTCAACACGCCATTCTAGTTCATTCTAGTTGCATTGACTTGACCGCTTGTAAAGAAGTTGTGATTTGTTCGCTGGAGCAAATGCTCTGCTTGTTTCTGGAGAACCTGTGTGTGCCAAACGCTCCATCCGCGTGTTGGATAATAGCGACCATTTTTGGAGATCCAAGAGATCATGTTAGTATGCATGTAAAAAAAAACTCATCTTAGTATGATCATCAGTAATGCAGTCATTGGTTATGAAGATTCACCGGGAGTTAAGAGGCCCATGCTTGGTTGGTCAGTTAGATGCCCTGCCACAGTCGAACCACGGCACTGTGGGAACAATGTCAAAATCTGACAGATTGGTTGCAGCTCAATATACATGACTGATGATCTTAGCCCCGATCTTCGAAACTAGATGGGTGTTAAATAGCAATCATGATCAGGTTGAACCTTGACGAAAACGCCCTTGTGATCCTCAATAGGTAAATCACACTACAAAATTCATGTGAACACGCAGACACGAAAACGAAAATCATAAACGGTAAAGAGAAACCAGTTCCTAGAAACCGGTTACACTGGGAACCAGTAATTCTGCTGATTTCTGGAAACCATGCGCGGTAACAGCTTTCCGCACGGGGAATCGAAAGTTAACCAGACACCATTGATTAGTACCACATTGGAGAATTTCATATCAAACTATGCTTATAAGCAACCTCTTAAAATTTCAGGAATAATAATCAGATGCATAATGCAAAGGGAAGCATAGATCCCACGGCCACTAAGCCTGTCATTCTTTTTCTCTGTCGCCGCCACAGCCCTGACTTGAACCTAGCATTTGCTGCTTGTTTAAAGATGAACAGAATGGTTATTTAGATGCGATCATCTTAGATATCGCATCATTTCGTTCCCATGGCATCCACTAAACAAATAAGCAATGATGTGGGCTAAAAAACAAGAGGCTGCAACCAACTTGGAGCTAATAACTGTCATAACTAAGCACAGGAAAGTTCTCTCAGAAAAAACGTACGCAGGGGAATAGGATTTTTTTTTTGTGATACCAAACACAAATGAAGCCATTCATATGTTTTGTATCAACATTAACAGCAAAGGGAACAGTGTATCGATGAGAAAACATCAATTTAGGCATGGTAGAAATGAACAGTTTCAAATTCACCCTTGAACAATTAGCTACCTCAGAGGAACTCCATGCGAGCGATGAGACACCGTCAGAACTTATCATCAGCTTTTCAACTAGATGTATAATTTTAAGCATCAATACCTACCTCCACCAACTGTATGCACAACATTCGCAGCACCTCCCTACCTTATCAACGAGGATGTTTTAGAGAGGTTGCTTTCTGGTCCATGTTTACAAATGAAGCAAGACTAGCACTAGCTCAATACATCAAGGATCATGAATTCATCACACTCCGACACCAAAGAGGAAAAGAAAGAAGATGGTGCAATAAGATAAGGGGATGACCTAGCTATAAAACTGAAGCAAAGTGAAACGAACGCAAATCATATGCCAAAAGCAGTCACAAACTTTGTACGCAGTTGTTCATCCAGATAGATGAAAAGGAGAGTTCTACTGAACAAAGTTGCATCACTATTCTCAGATGTATGATCATTATTCACAAACAATGGAAGAGATCAACTATGCCCTGCGTTTGGGTTGGTTCCAGAAGCGGGAGGTAGCTGCTGATCGGTAGAAGTATTTTGTGGTTCGGGCGTTGAGAATAGCCCATTAAACCAAGGAACAATGGCCCAAGGTCTGTTACTGTCCTCGCTGTCATTCGCAGGACCATCAGATCTGACCTCCTCCTGGCTGCTCTCTATTCGATCAATGTTGCTAGGCTCACTCAAGTCTTTTGTCTCATCAGATGGCAGCTCGAATCGGCAAACTGGGCAGGAACTATGGAGCTCAAGCCATGGCAGGATACAAGAAGAGTGAAACTTATGTTCACAAGGCAACTGCTTAGCTTGGGACCCTAGCTCAAGATCATCAAGACAGACTGAACAGCTGACAGCCTCTTCGATTTTGACACTGGGTAGCGCTTCGACTGCTTCTTTCTTGGCAGGAGGGGTGCCATACCGACTTGGGTCATTCTCGGCCAAATGTTGAAGAAGCAGACTTAGCCCTGCCCCGAGGACATACTCTTCTAGCAAACCATCATCATTACCTGAGTTGCCATGGTCGCCTCGGTCCTCGTCAGGGTCAAGCGCTGCACCTTGCAGAGCGAGGGCCTGGTTGAAGGCATTGATCAGAATGGAGTTGTCCCTTTCCCTGTCGTCTCTAAGGTCATCATGGATGCTATCAAGCACACGGCGTAGCGCCGATGCCTGTCGATGCCTTCTGATGAAACCCTCAAACTCACGGCCTATGTCATTATTATCTTCTTCATCGCTCGATCCTGGCTGCTCAAACGAGTTGTCCACCGGGTCCCACTGCGGGAGCCCTTGCTCTGATAGCTGACTTGCCAATGCCTCAAAGTGCTCACCGATCATCTCTTCGACAAATCCACTATTACATAGTGGGCATTTGATCTCCCCCACCATGGCCTCCTCAACGGCCAGCTCACATTCATGGCACCAGTACCTCGTGACGGTGGCTTCTGCCATATCGCAAACCCTTCCGTAGATCAAGGGCGGCACAAGCAAGAGTCAAATCTGTGAACCAGGCACCATGAGTTAGTTAAAGGGTGATATGTATAAATCCCCAAGCAATCAAACACAAGATGTAACTTATCATCTCTGAGAATAAGTTTATCAATCCACAAGAACATTTTTTTATCAAAAAATGGAATAAGATGAGCAGTATGGTGTTGGCTAAATTCCACACCGCAGTGGCAAGCAAACATATCTTACAAGAGAATAATAACAAGGAGAAGAACAAAGCTAGGTTTTGCATCAAACACAAAGTTAGCCCCTATTTTTGGTTCTTTAGGAAGGAACAGGAGCGGCAAAGCTGTCCTAAAGAGAAGACTCAAGTGATGAAGTGAATACGAGGAGAAACCGAGATCTGTGAGAAGGGGAGGCAGAGATCAAGAGCCAAGATTCCCAGTCCAAGAATCAGGTGCCTATTCCATTCTACGGAGAACACGATACGATTGTTATTCCCCCAAAAGAAGAACAAAAACGAGAAACCAATTCCAGCACCGGCCGAGATTCACGCGACATTGCGCTGGAAAAAAATTTAGTGGCGAGACTCGTCTTCGATCGATCCGAACCTGGACAAACCTCCGCATAAATCCCCGGATGAACAGCAACCTAATCTCAACCCCTTTACAAGAGAACAGAATATTATTCCGAGGGGGGAGATAGAATTTAGGAACCGGCTCCATGTTCTTGATTTAGCACACCGGGACGAATTAGCCCCCAACAAAATCCATCTTTTGCTCGAAACTAAGAAAGTAAGAGAGAGGGAAAGTTCATCATAGCAAGAAGTGGCTAACCTTTGGCCTTTCCTGCGTGGATCGGATTGGATCGGATAGGATTGAGGCGGCCCCCCTCGCTGTCCTCGTTCGCTTCGGCCACGGGCCACCCCAAAGAAGAACAGGAACAAGTTACAGAGCAGGTTAGCTTGACTACCTGCCGAATAGTATACTTTACTCCCTTGGAGCTGGAGCTTATCGTCCCTTATTTTTCTCGCCGATACAAAAAGAGGGGATTCTTATATTGTTCCAGGCGCCAATCTCCAGCAAATAAACTTCCTTTTTGTTTTCTTTTGCACTGGTTCTTTTTGTTGGAAGATCCAGCTAGCGAAGTTTGTTACGACTTGGAATGGAAGCACGCAAAGCGTCTCATCTTTTTGAGAACATAATTTAGAAGTACCTGTAAACTGAGGTTATTATTTAGTTTGGCTGGCCGATAATCCATCATTTTCATCATCCAAAGCAGCCCACCTGTAGCGGTACAGGTAGGTTCTGCCTTGTTTTGTCGGTGTGCTTAACTTCTCAGCTTGTTTTCTCCCGCACGCTAAATAGGACAAATTAGGTACGAGAGACTCATTGCGATATTCTCTGGGGAAACAAGCATGAAGAGTGAGGTCAGGTAACTCGTGCATTTTCAGGCAGGTTTCCATCTAAATGTTGCAAGTTGTTGGCCGCACAGTAACACACACCATTTGGGGGCACGTGGTTAGGTAATTAAGGTTTTTTTGAGAGCAGGTAATTAAGGTTTGTGTGACAATTTTTGCTTATTATATATGTTTACCTGACTATTTTTGCGGCTAATTTTAACTATAAAAAATATGTGTAGTTTAGTAACTTCCGGCTGATCCTAAATATGTGGTTGCCCGGTTGCTCCCCACCTAGTTGTCAAACTTACACATATCCGTCGAAGCTCTGGTTGACTGTAGTTGATGAAGTCCTCATCGCAATGTCGCAGTTGAACCCCCGCTTTGCCATCGGTGTCAAAACCCCCTGTCGCCGCCATCCATCACCTCAAATCTGTAATCTCTAACCAAATATATTGGTTTGAATGGGATCATCTGGAAGCCAATCAAGCCTATTGGTTAGGCTTAGCCGTTTCGGAGTCCCCTCCACTCGGCCTCTCATGGTGACATGTCGATCCGAGAAGTACGACCCAACTGTCAGATTTAGGGCCAAATATTAAATGGGTAAAACATGACATTAAACACACATGCAAATAAATAAATGGAGTAGTTAGTACCATAGGTAAGAACGTACAAGGTGAGATTTACTCGAGATAAAAAGATGTTTTGGTCTTCTCCGGACAAAGAAAAAGATGATCAGCCAAAAATTAGGTAGGTCTTGCCTTCACCTTTTGGCTCTTCCTTTTACTAGGTCAGCTAACCACTTGACCTGCAGTTTTGACTTAATCGCTTTTGATCTTCGTACCAATTAACTTATGCTAACTTAACCGTGAAGCATTGTCACTCATGGCTTCCGTAGCCACATGGCTTAGTTTGGACTTTGTCTGCTCAGAACTCAGAAGATACGCAACCCCTCTGAAGTCTCAATGGTGCTTACGTCAACGTGTCATCAGCGGTCTGTTTGTACCATGGTAGCTCGCTTCGGATTATTCCTCTCGTATCTCCCTTTTTCGGCCCATAACGTGGCGGGCCATCGAAGGCGTGGTAAGCGGCACAGATCACGCGGCCTGCCCGGAGAAAAGCATGGACCTTGTAGCTTTTAGGTGCAACAACTGGTCTATCATTTATCGGGTGACGTTTGAAAACACGCAAAAAAAACGGCAGCATTGACATGAGACCCGTCTACCGTGTAATTTAAATTCAAAAATAAATTCGACTCATGTACCCTTGAAAGACCAAAACAAACAAAAAAGATCAATCTTCTACGGACAATACTTGTTTCGGATTCTACCGCTGGTAACATCTCGCGATCTTCACCATGGTATATGGATCAAAACTATGTAATTTTTTGAAATTGTAAATGAGATCCGATGTCAACGGTTGGTTCCATTTCGTGTCCAGGTTGTATTTTCCACCTCATTACAGGGGCGACGCGTCTTGGCGACCATCCTGAGTTGTGATCCAGACTTCTCAAGATAATTTCCCTTATAAAAGGTTCCAGGCGCATCCCAACTCCCAAATTTAGGGTGTGACGGTTAATCTTTTCAATGGTTGTCTAATAGCAGAAGGAAGAGTTTAGTTGGTTAGACATTCGTACGGATGTCAATATAATGGTGACACGAGGGAGAGATGAGTGTTGTGCTGATGGCGGGATTGTAGAGAGGTGTATTGCGACAATCAAATAAGGGATGATGTGGACGATACCATATTACGAGGCGGAGAGAAACACGCAAATAAATTTGTGTCTGTGTTTTGCAAAAAAAAAGAATAAATTTGTGGTCTTACGAGAAATTGTGCACTATGCATAACCCGTGGAAAGCACAATGGTGGAATTACACGCATGCTAGCCCCTCCCAACCAATTAAAATCTTCTTGATATTAGATTGTCTAAGTACTTAATCAAGTTGATGATGAACTTGGCGCCAATTTTAACATCCGGTCAAGCTCCACCGGTAGCATAGTACATGAAGCCTATAATCTACACGTATTTGGTATTTGGTAATGTTGACACTTAGGGCATGTATATTGGTTGAGAAGACATTTTTTTGTTCCACTTTCTACAAAAGTAGATAATAGATCCTTCTCTTAGTCCTATGAGATCATCTAGAGATGACGAAACAACATGCCATATACACTTAGTATTTTTTCACAATTTAATGCTCGACATGTATTTAGACTAAGAGAAAGCAACATACTCTTTCTCCCAACTTAGGATATCCACAAACAAACTCAACATGTGATTATAGAGTCTATGTTTGTTGTTTAGAGTCGATGAAAAAATAACCTAGAACTAATATCTGTAAAATTCATATAATTTTCCAAAAGTATGAATAAGATCAGGATTGTAATAAGACACGTTACCCCCCCCCCCCCCCCCCCCCCCCCCCATTTATTGCGATTTTTAGAAGGACAACGAGTCTAGGGGCGGAGCCACACCCCAGTCAAAGGGGCCATGACCGTTGCAAAATATTTCCCTACCTATATATTACTACTCCCTTCGTCCGGAACAGATTGTCGCATGTCTTAGTTAATTGAAGAAGTCTCTTACTAGTTCACCGCGTCAAACATTTCCAATAGGAGGTAGTAGTAAAATAGTTGATTTGGTGACAACACTTATTACATAATTGTCCCTAGGGTATAGTTGAATCATGCCCAACGTCAACAATTGTTCCACGTGATTAGGATTCTGTCAATGCAACACTATTACGTGGGTTAAGTTGAAGAGCGAGTACACACTAAAAATTGAGACAGCCGTCCGATTAACAGCCGAACGGTGCAGATCATTCGCACGGGTCAGAAACCAACCCTCCAAGCCAACCAAAAAGACTGACCAACCAAGTAAAAAAAAAAAAAATACTGACCAACCCCCGTCTTCTCCACCTCGCCGTCTTCCTCCCTTCTCCACCTACCCACTGCTCCTCTCCCCATCTCCACATCACTCTCATAAATCCCGATCCCCGCGCAATTCTCTCCTCATTCACCGCGAAATCCACGAGAGGGGGGCGAATCCACGCCGAGGATGGAGTACCTGCAGGGGCAGAGCGTGGAGACCACGGTGGCCGTCGGGGTCGCCGTCGTCGCCGTGGCCGCCGGCGCCGGATTCATCCTCCTCCGCAGCAAGAAACCCAAGGGTACGCGCCGCGCGAATCCGTACATATATATGGGCATTTCGCGTGCATGCTCGACCTCTGTCCGGCGCGTCTCGTCGCCGTATACATACACTGATTAATTGGCGCGTGGGCTCTGTGGATCGAGGATGCTCGGCCGATGGCCAGTGGGGCTGATTTGAACTGATTCGACTGTTTGACACGCACGATTCTGCATCTGCATATTCTAAGGCACTTTTATAATCGTGATTCCTTTGTGCACTCGTACTAATTCTGGATACGCACTTCGCTCTACTTATAGCAAGATTCCTGCCTTTTAAGCTCGTGGGTGATAACAAGTAGCTGTGCTATGATTTGTTCCCTTAGGCTGCTTGGATGCTGAGAACTTCAGGGAGTTCAAACTCGTGCAGAAGCGGCAGATCAGCCATAACGTGGCCAAGTTCAAATTTGCTCTCCCCACACCTACTTCTGTGCTGGGCCTTCCGATTGGCCAGCATATAAGCTGCAGGTTTGGGCACATTCCTGGTTTTGTCCTGATTTACAAGTCATGATGTTTGGTCAGAATGCTCATTTTCTGGTTCAAGGAGCGAGTTGGATGCTTTTTGTATAATTCAAAAATTGTTCTCTTCTTTGTATGTTACCTGGTCGCAGAGGGAAGGATGCGACTGGCGAGGAAGTAATGAAACCTTATACCCCAACAACGCTGGATTCTGATATTGGATACTTTGAGCTTGTTATTAAGGTTTGCAAACATGTTCCCTTTATTTGAACTTTGTGTTGTTTTGTCTCAGTATCTTTTGTTGTGCTGTTAATCTACACTTCAGCCTGTATATAATGTTGTCAGTTCACCTTTAATTTTATTTGAAATTATATAGATGTATCCCCAAGGAAGAATGTCCCATCATTTTCGTGAGATGAAAGTTGGTGACTATATGTCTGTCAAGGGGCCCAAGGTATGTCTATCTTTCTGTTGTAAGTGGTTCCGGATGGATTCATATAGAATCTGCTGCAGTTGGCCATTTTCGTGCCATTCATCTGGATTTAATTTCATCATGTCTGTCATCCCCTGAAACATAACTGACACTACCATGCATGATTTTGCTCACCAAAATTGCGAATTGAGAATGTTATGCACGTTATTCTCTCGATGTGGAGATTAAATGAATTTGTTTCTCATTCTAGGGTCGTTTCAAGTACCAACCTGGACAAGTGCGAGCATTTGGGATGATAGCTGGAGGATCAGGAATTACTCCTATGTTCCAAGTAATAAATGGTCCAATGTTCTTTGAGGGCAGTTAATACTCGAAACAATTCTGTTAGTACTGAGCAATGCATCTCGCTATCTTCTTGGTAGGTCACAAGGGCAATTCTGGAGAACCCAAATGACAGTACGAAAATTCACTTAATCTACGCTAATGTCACATATGATGACATTCTTCTGCAGGTATGATTATGTTGTCAAACTGAACTGACACTTAACTCGATATGAGGCCAAATAGGTTCAATTGTTAATATCTGCGGTGAAACTTAGATGTAGAATCTACTCTATTTGTTTCCTGAAAATGTAAGAACCTAGGTGTAGTGATTCATGCCACACAGAACAGAAACCCGTCATAGAAGAACAGTCATTGTCATTTGTATGTTATTGCTAGAACTTCATTCTTTTTCGCAAGAAATTTCTTCCATAATGTGGTAGCAACCCTCCTTCTTACCGATAAATGATCTAGGAGATGTTCCACTATGAATTCTGTTGAACAGTTCTCTTACTATTTTATGTTATAACATTTCTTTACTAGTTAGACCTATACTAGGAAAAAGTTAGGTTGAACCAACTAACACTTCATATAGGCTTTTGCGTAACTTGTTGGGCTTAGAGCACAACTTCCTTATGATGAATGCAGTTTACTATGGCGGTATGGTTTTGTTTCCGAGCGCTGGTGTTTACGCTGATGCTTTATCTTTCTTCAATTCACACAGGAAGAACTTGACAGTCTGGCTAAAAACTATCCTGATCGCTTCAAGGTCTACTATGTCCTGAATCAGGTTTATATTCTGTCCTGAAGTTTAGTACTTCTGTAACACCTATTGATTCCTTCTCAGGCACAATATATTATGCCGAGGTTCCTAGCATGCACCTTACATCGTAGGCATTGTTTTCCATGTGCAGCCACCTGAAGTTTGGGATGGTGGTGTTGGGTTTGTGTCGAAGGAAATGATCCAAAATCACTGTCCAGCGCCTGCTGCCGACATTCAGGCAAGTCCCGATTCTTCAGTGAAATACTGAACCATCAGTTATATGTGACAGCTTAAATGTTTTTCATCTACCGAAATGTGACACCGTGTGAGTGGCCGTTTTCAGGTATTGAGATGCGGACCTCCTCCAATGAACAAAGCCATGGCTGCGCACCTGGATGACATTGGCTACACCAAGGAAATGCAGTTCCAGTTCTAAGTTTCGACGGGTGTGGAAGCCTACAAAAATAACGTCGGCATGTGGCCTTTCTCATTTATTTCAGAATGGCATGGGCCGATTGATGCCGTTTAGCTCGCATAGACAAATCCCATAGTCGGCATATTTTGATGAACTATAGAAAACCTAATTGAGGTTGCGTGTTGCTGTACCGTGCCAGTTATCTGTCGATGTCTCCCATTTTAGACTTCGGGCCACTACTTGATGCGTGTCCAGTGTTGCTCATGTCTGTAGTGTTATTTGCTGAAGAGAGACGACCATAGCATTTGATTAACTTACTACTCCCTGTCTCAAGATTCATGAATATACGACAGTTGTTTTCCCAAGGAAGAATTGACATATGACAGTCTGGACGAGACACAATCTCTAATTAGCAACTTTAACCATCAATTTCCACATTAATATGGATCCATAAAAAACTACACTTGGAAGCAGTATCTAGCTAAAAGTATAAAAACTGCTGTATTTTGGGAGAAGAACTTGGTAGAACCAGCTAGTCTACCAGGTCTAGGGCGTAGATTGTAGGGGGAAGAGGGAGTTGTGTGCGAGTGGAGGCGAGGACGCTGGCGGCAGGGCGCCGTCGTGAGAGAGGGAGAGGCGGCGCATGAGAGGAGGCGGCGCTAGGGTTGGAAGACCGACTCGAGGGAGAGGCGGCGCAGGAGAGGAGGCGGCGCTAGGGTTGGAAGACCGACTCCTGAATTGGAAGACCGACTCCTTCAGGAGTCGGCAATAATGAGATTATTATTGCTTGCTTCTCATCGTACGATTACATGTAGTATTTATAAGCTAAAGAGATTAAAGATAAATGGACTAAGTCTCTAATTAGGCCCATGATTGGGCCCCCTCCTGGTATATGACAGGCCGGTCATAACATCTCTCCCCGCCTGCGCAAACAGCTCGTCCTCGAGCTGGTAGTCTGGGTAGTGGTGGCAGAACTCGTCCCGCTGTTCCCAAGTGGCCTCCTCCTCCGGAAGTCCCTCCCACTGAATCAACAGGTACCAGACGCCGCGACGTAGCTGGACCCGTAACACCTTCGCCGGACTCGGAAGAAGACGGCCGTCAGCAGTCGGAGGAAGCGTCGGCGTCGTCGCCGGTGGCTCACCGAGGTAGGGCTTCAACAGCCCCACATGAAAGACGTTGTGGATGCGGGACCCGGCCGGAAGCTGAAGGCGGTAGGCGAGTGACCCCACGCGCTCCAAGACGACAAAGGGTCCAGCGTAGCGAGGACCGAGCTTGCGCTTCGCGCGCGGGTCCAGGGACTGATGCGAGCGGTGGAGAAGGCGCAGCCACACCCAGTCGCCCACCGCGAACTCCGCTTCGCGATGGTGGTCGTCGTATTAATGCTTGGCCAGCTGCTGGGCTTGGACAAGTCGTTGCCGCACCTCGCCCAGCATCTCGTCTCGGTTGCGAAGAAGCTCTCCCGCCACCTCCGTCCGCGCCGTCGCCGGATCCACCGGCAGAATCGGTGGGGGCGGCCGGCCGTAGACCACCTCAAACGGTGTGGCGCGCAGGGCAGAGTGATAGGAAGTGTTGTAGCAGTACTCCGCTCAGGCGAGCCAGTCCACCCAAGCGCGAGGACGATCACCTGTGAGGCTGTGACACAGCGCAAGTACATGGTAATCACCTTGTTGACCACCTTCGATTGGCCATCCGTCTGAGGGTGGAAGGCCGTGCTCATCCGGAGTTTTACTCCTGCCATCCGGAAGAGATCACGCCAGACATGCCCCGTGAACACCGGGTCCCGGTCGCTGACGATCGAAGCAGGGAACCCATGAAGGCGGACGATGCCGTCGAAGAAGGCACGGGCGACGGACGCGACAGTGTACGGATGGCCGAGCGCGATGAAGTGAGCATACTTGGAGAAGCGGTCGACCACCTTGAGAATGACTGATTTGCCGCCCACCTTAGGGAGGCCCTCGATGAAGTCCATGGAGATATCGGCCCAAACCTGAGAGGGCACAAAGATGCGGCGCCCATGCAAGAGCAAGCCATCCGCCAGGCACCACGGCTCATCCAACTCGCCCGCCTCTAGTTGTTGTCGCAGTAGCCGAGCGTCCGGGGCAGCCGCGGTGGCCCGGCGAATGTCGTCGAAGAGCGCGAAGGTGGGCCCCGAGCGGATGCATAGCACCGCCCCCTCGGAGTCGCCGGTAGCTGCCTCGTGGTCGGCGTCACGGCGAGACAGGGCGTCGGCCACGGTGTTGAGGCGCCCCGGACGGTACTCGACAGTGAAATCGAAGCCAAACAGCTTGCTGATCCACTGATGCTGCGGTACCGTAGACAGCCGCTGGTCCAGTAAGAACTTGAGGCTGTAGTGATCCGTGCGAATCCGGAACGACCGTCCCCAAAGATAGGGCCGCCAGTGGCGCACGGCCTGCACCAAGCCGATGAGCTCCTGCTCGTACGCCGCGAGCTTGAGATGGCGCGCGGCAAATGGCCTGCTGAAGTAGGCGAGCGGACCGTCGCCCTGGTGAAGTACGGCGCCGAATCCCACACCGGAGGTGTCGCAGTCGACGATGAACGGCCGGGTGAAGTCCGGCATCTGGAGGACGGGCCCCGTCGTGAGGGCCCCCTTCAGGGCCTCGAATGCCGCGGTGGCCTCGTCATCCCAGGCGAAGGCGTCGCGACGCAGTAGGCGCGTCAGCGGTGATGCGATGAGGCCGAAGTCCTGAATAAATTTCCGGTAGTACCCGGCGAGGCCCAGGAAACCGTGAAGGGCGCGCGGTGAGTGCGGTGCCGGCCAAGCCGCGATGGCAGCAACCTTGTCGGCATCCATGGCCACCCCCTCAGCCGAGATGACATGGCCGAGGTAGGCGACTGACGGCGTCCCAAACGAGCACTTCGAGCGTTTAAGGTGAAGACAATGCGCTCGAAGCTCGTTGAAGACGATGGCCATGTGCTGGAGGTGCTCCGCCCAGGACGTGTTGTAGATCAAAATGTCATCAAAGAAGACGAGAACAAAACGGCGCAAGTAGGGGCGGAGGACGTCGTTCATCAGGGCCTGGAATGTCGCGGGGGCGTTGTTGAGGCCAAAGGGCATCACCACAAACTCGAAGTGGCCATGATGGGTACGAAACGCCGTCTTGGCAATATCATCCGGGTGCATGCGCACCTGGTGGTAGCCCGACCGGAGGTCGAGCTTGGTGAAGAAGCGCGCCCCATGGAGCTCATCGAAGAGCTCGTCAATCACCGGAATAGGAAACTTGTCCTTGAGCGTCAGGGCGTTAAGAGCGCGGTAGTCGATGCAGAAGCGCCACGTGCCGTCCGACTTGCGGACGAGGAGCACCGGCGCCGAGAACGGCGACGTGGAGATCCGGATGATGCCCGCGGCGAGCATGAGTGCGCACTGCCGCTCCAGCTCATCCTTTTGCAGCTGGGGATAGCGGTAGGGGCGCACTGCCACCGGCGCCGTGTCCGGCAATAGGTGGATCCGGTGATCGTACACCCGGACGGGCGGCAGGCCCTGTGGCTCGTCGAAGAGGTCGCCGTGCTGCTGCAGGAGGTGTGTCAACAGGGGGTGCTCGGCCTCGTCGTCGGTCGTGGCGAGCTGGAGCTGCGGTGCCGGGGCGGTACCTCCCATGCCCTCCCACCGGACGCGGCGGCCCTGGCGCCAGAATGTCATCGTCAAGGTGTCGAAGTCCCAAAGGATGGGGCCGAGGGTCCGCAAGAAGTCGACGCCGAGGATGAAGTCGAAGCAGCCCAAGTCGATGCCGGCGCATGTGATGGTGAAGTGCTCGTCGCCGATGGTGAGAGGCACGTGTTGTGCCAGTCCATGGCACCGAAGGCGGTCGCCGTTGGCCACCGTGACTCGGAGATGATCGCCGCCCGTTGGCTGGAGGGCTAAGCGGCGCATGGTGGCTGCGGGCAGGAAGTTATGTGTAGAGCCCGTGTCCAGGAGGGCCACTAGTCGCTCGCCGTGAATTGTCACCGGCAGGAGCATAGTGCGCTCGTGTCGGATACCAGCCAGCGCATGGAGCGAGACTACGAACGCTGCGGCAGGAGCGGTCACGGGGGCGGTCTCGGCCGGTGCTGGTGGCGGCAGCGCGGCGGGTGCCTCGGCGGGTGTGTCCGTCTCGACGTCATCGACCGTCTCCAAGTAGAAGAGGCGCGGGCAGACATGGCCGGGTGCGTAGGGCTCATCACAGTTGAAGCACAGGCCGAGACGGCGGCGCTCCAATTGCTCGGCCGGGGTGAGCCGGCGGAAGGTCCGCGGTGCCGCTGGGACGGTGGCCGCTGGAGTGGCCGGGTTCGGCCGAGTGGCCGTCGCGGCAGGCTGGGGTGGTCGGGCGGGCTGGCGGCCCCCCCGGCCCGGTGGTCCCTGCTGCATCGCCTGGGCGCGACGCTCGTAGGCGCGGGCGTAGTGCATCGCCGTCTGGAGGTCTTGAGGGGCCTGAAGTTCCACGTCCACCCGGATGTGGTCCGGGAGGCCGCCAACGAAGAGCTCGGCTCGCTGCTTTCTTGTCACTCTCGAGGCATGGCAAGCGAGGGCCTGGAACCGCTCGGCAAAGTCCTGCAGCGTGGTGATGAAGGGCAGGCGCCCAAGCTCAGCCAGTCGGCTCCCGCGGATCGGCGGCCCGAAGCGAAGGAGACATAGTGCGGTGACCCCGCACACCACTGCATATTGTAGTGTACAAGTCGTTGACATAACATCCACGGAAGGACTCATCCGTAAATATTACATCCCTCAGAGTAGTACAACAGAAACATTGCGGGTCCACTTTATTACACACTGCTAAAGATTACAAGCCAGAAATGTACAAAAGCTTCAACGTCTTCCTCCGATATGGGAGGAATTTCAACTACAGTACGGTTGACTGAGGTCAACTTATTAGCGATAGAAAGAAGCAAACTAAGAACCATCGGGCTCAACAACCTAAGTAGTACTAGTCTAGAATTGCTCGGCCCTGCCCCTAAGCTAGGAGACTAAGTCTCGGGCTCATCATCATCGCCTCCATAAGCAATCAGGTAGTCGACGCCTTCCACCCCTCCGGATAGATCAGGTTCTTCGTAGTACACCTCGTCCTCATGGAAAGCTCCATAACTCTCCTTGATTGCCTCCTCAAAGTCTAAGCATGGGGTCAAAAGGGAAAGGGTGAGCAACAGCGTTACTCAGCAAGTTCTGAATATATATAGATAAGGTGTATCATGCACTAGTTACTGCCAAAACCTCGGGTCTTTGGCATAGATGCAAGTTTTTGTAAACATTTCTTCAAAAGATTGATTTTATTCTGAAAACTATGTCCACAGTCTCCACCGGTCTTGTGAATCCAAATGGGACTCCATTCCGGCCTCGATCTCGTAGTTCCATACCGGGAACACGGTTGTGAAATCACAAATTTGTTGTTTGACTCTGCAGAGTTGCATCACTTTACCCAACAGTTGCCTGGCCCTATATATGCTCTCTTTACACTCCATGAGTGTTATAGCCAAGGCTCAGGACATCCAGCCATGTGGAGCTTCTCCCAAATCAACACACATCCGCCCATTTGTGATGCGGTAGGGGAATCATGTTCCACGCATACCCAACACCCCTCCCAAGCTTCCCCACCAATTACCCCGTCGGGCAGGAAGAGCACGCGCTTCCACGCTGTTGGCCGCCGCAACGACCCAACCCGGTGTAGGCCTGCCGAGGATATGCGGATGAGAAAAGAAGCCTCTGACTGACCCCGCCCATACAAAGTCCGTTGGTTGATGCTTTTACTACGGCGAAAGGATCACTGGAACAGGGGTTATTAGTTCCTAAGGATATATACCTTCCCATACGATGGAACACCGTACCTATTCATCTTACCATTGTTCCACCGTCAACCAGTAGTATATACCACATCATTCAAAAATACTTTTTCTTTTTGATGCAAGTGAAAGGAAAGTATAGATAACTTTGCAAGTACTTTGATAAAAATACATCAAACGGTATGCAAGAATGAACTTGCCTTGAGACTGACAAGTAGTGCAGTCTAAAGCTTCCGGCGATTCGTGAACCTCGTGTTCTGAAAATCAACATCATTGTCTTTATAAGACAATGTTTGAAAATCCAATTTATGCTATTATGCATAGATGAAATGATTTTTAAAGGTCTTGGAAAACTCCCCCCTTCATATTTTAAGATGATTTTTCCCTTTTTTGTGTGTTTTACCTAGGATGAGTTACAGGACAGTCATTCACAGAATGATATTTTATTTTATTTTAAGAAAGTAATTCAATTCATTTCCACTGAAGGATCCTTGAATATTAAAAACAATTCAAATCATGTCCACTTAAGGATCTTTGAATATTTTGGAAAGTAATTCAAATCATTTCCACTTAAGGATCTTTGAATATTTGGAAAATAATTCAAATCATTTCCACTTAAGGATCTTTGAATTTTTCACTCAAGAAATATTTTCCAATAAATCAAATAAAAATCATTTTTGAAATCCTTGCAAAATTTTGAGTTAAAAACATATTTTTATTTGATTTTTAGGTTTCTAATTTTGGATTTAAAATTTGTGTTAAAACTAGGGTTTGATTTGAGTTCAGCAACTTTTGGAAATTACAAATAGGTCCTTGCTTTACTAGGTCAACTCTCACCGGTTCGGTGGGACCAACTCACTCGGCCCACTCTCTCCTTCCTCTCTTCTCTCTCTCCCTCTCTCGCTCCCGTGGTCGACACGATCCCCTTTCGCCTCCGCCGTCGCCGACTGATTCCGGCGTGCTCCGGCCGTCTCCGTCGTCGTGCTAGGGCGCAAAAGAAAGCTCTTGCGACGCTCTCTCTTCTCCTCCCCGTCGATCTGCTTTTCCTCTGCTGGTGTGCTCGAGCGCAACCCATCCCTAGGGTTAGGGTTTCGGTGATGGCGCTGCTCCACCATGCTTCTCCTCCTCTGAGCTACCTCGCCATGGCTAGGGTTCGGCTCTACTCTCTGGTTCTACCTAGCTGCTCTCCTCCTTCTCCACCGACGCGTGCGTGCTGGCTCGCCCCCGGTTGAGTCTCGGTTGCAGCGCGATTAATCGTGCTCCCGACCCTTGCTCTGCTCCGCCGCCGGTGTGGAGCTCGCCTCCGTGCTACGGTGGTGCTGGGGTGGTGTTGCTGCGGTGCGACTTCCTCCCTTGGTCCTCCATCATGACCACACGGGCACTGCCTCGTCGTCATGCCGTTACGGCCATGGGCGCACGGTAAGGTTCCTCTTCCTCCTCTCTGCTACTCCTCCTTCTAGACTCCTTTCTGATCTAGCTTAACTTCTATGCTGCTCAAGATTTTCTCACTGGTACTTAGCAAAAATTCTACTGGTACCCTATTTTGCTCTGCTTGGTTGAAATATATGATGCCATGATGCTTGTATATTTATCTGAGATGTGAGGGTGCAGATTAGAATTAATTGTGATGATTTGCTCTGGCAAAAATGATTGGAGAAGAAAGAATAGGGCTCTGGCTTAATTTTGCTGCTATGGCTTGTGCTCTGTGCTGTAAAATGGTATAGAAATATCTCTGTGGCTAAAGAAATTAGCTGTGCATGCTGTGATGCCTCCCCTGGAGTTACACAGAAGCTGGCTATTAGAATTAGTCTTTGGGAAAATCTTTTCTTATGCTTTCCTGTGCTTCTTCTAGTGACAGAGATACTAGGCTACTGGCTTGTGTATAAAGAACAGGTGCTTCACTTCCCTCTTATCTATCCTTAGCATAATCCATGTTTAACATGGTTCTGATAAGAACAGATATTCCTCACTTCCCTTTTTATGCATGCAAACATGCTTAGCTTGGCTCTGTCATTATCAGAGTTAGCTAACTCTCTCCTTCTCTGCCTAACACTCAAAAGATCAACCTGCTGCTGCTGAGTAGCTTGGTCTTCTGGCTAAACTGACAACCTGCGTCTTGTGGATAGCCTGCTCCTCCTAGCTGCTTCAATTTCCTAAGGTGTATAGTTCTAGCTGCAAGATTTGATGTGGCTAATGTTCTTGATGATGAACATTTTCAGAAATGTGTGTGATGTGCTTGGCTGTGTGATGTGCTTGTGAATTCGGCTGGCTGCCCTATTTATAGGGTTTTTGGATGATTCTGGTGGTGACACCAGGATAATTTGCATGCCATGAGTAAGCTGCTTGCAGTGGCCCTCCTCCACCTCGAATTGCTACTCTTCTGTTAAAAATATGGAGGTTCTTATCCTCTGGTGATTGAGTTTCTGTGCCAAGGTATTGTTTACTCCCTTTTTGGCTCACTCCTTGATCATATCCTTGCTCTGCCGGCTGGTATTGTTCAATCTGGTTATGAACTGCTTCAAGTCCATCCATTTGAGTTGTGGAATGGTTTCAAATCCACTTGTGGATTACTCTCAGCTAGGATTCTTGCGCAGGGAGTTATCCCTCCACCTCACTTGGTCTTATCATGCTCCTGTCGACTCCTGCTATGCACTATGGTTTTGAAATGTTTGGCATCCCTCTGCTGCCCAAGAATTAGTATTTACTTGATGGATTTGGGTGGCTTCTCTGGTGGGCTAGAATTGTAACTGGGTTGTAACTGTTTTTATCTGTGGGCTGAAAGGAATAGGGTCCATTTAACCAATTAATGGTAAATGTGACACCACAATTAAGAAGGTGGATTTAATTTATATATTTGGCAGAGATAACTGTCCTGTTTCCTTGTTGCCTTTGGACATCCTTTGGAGATGATCATGTATGCATCTGATAACCAGCTAGTCCCTCAGGTTGCCTAAGTTGTAAAGCTGGTTCTGCCTTTGCCCCTTTTTACATGCTTAATGCATGCTGAGCATGATCAGGTTGCTTAATGTTGGATATTTGATTTGATTTTGGATTGTGATTTCCAATGTCAATTCCAATTCATGGAATTAGACACTCTGCCAGATTTTATATCAATAGCCAGTACCAATGTACTAGGCTAACATTACTAACCTAACACTCTCTTCTTTGTGAATTGTTTGCTTTTGCAGGTNTTGTAACTGTTTTTATCAGTGGGCTGAAAGGAATAGGGTCCATTTAACCAATTAATGGTAAATGTGACACCATAATTTAAGAAGGTGGATTTAATTTATATATTTGGCAGAGATAACTGTCCTGTTTCCTTGTTGCCTTTGGATATCCTTTGGAGATGATCATGTATGTATCTGATAACCAGCTAGTCCCTCAGGTTGCCTAAGTTGTAAAGCTGGTTCTGCCTTTGCCCCTTTTTACATGCTTAATGCATGCTGAGCATGATCAGGTTGCTTAAAGTTGGATATTTGATTTGATTTTTGGACTGTGATTTCCAATGTCAATTCCAATTCATGGAATTAGACACTCTGCCAAATTTTATATCAATAGCCAGTACCAATGTACTAGGCTAACATTACTAATCTTAACACTCTTTGCTTTGTGAATTGTTTGCTTTTGCAGGTTGAAGAATTTCAGAAGATTATTTACAGGATTTAGTTTCTAGGTTTTTCTTTTTATTTTTATTTTTCAGCAGAAAATTGTAATAGGACCTGATAGCATTATTTGTAATAAATTTGTGGATCAAATCCACTTGTAAGGTTCTTGTATTTTATTTTGCCTCAAAATTACATATTGTAATTTATTGACATTAATATTGTATATATGAATTTAATTGCAAAATGTTCTGGATGTTATATATTATTGCAATTTGTAAAAGATGTTATTTTGGAAATGTCATGATGATTGTTGGAATTTTTGTGAGGAATGAAATGTGGAATTATATGAATGTAACTTCTTAGAATATTAAGTCACATTGCATGTGTTGATTATAAACATGATTTCAAATATTTGCGAGAGAATAAAGATAAGACTTATAAGTGTGGATACAATTGTATTCAAATTTGAGTTTACCTAAATAAACTTTCATTAAAATTGATAACCCAACCTAACTTTTAAAACTAGGGTTTCCAAAATAGACGACTAGTGTTAGATCGAATTATCTCGACCACTAGTCCTTTTGCACAAAAGCGCGAAAATTATTCGGATTTTTCAAGCATGCATGAATGCAAAGATGCAAACTTCCTATTTCTACCCTTTCGAAACCTATAACTGCGGGGTATTACAGCTATCTGCTTCTCAATCTCGTCCTTCTGCGCGGACTGTAGAGGTGCGGCTGTAGGTTCACCGGTTTAGCCCTGGGAACCAAGGGTACTGCATGATCGAATTGCCTGACGGGTCGTAGTCCTTTGGGCTCTGCAAACACCGAATCAAAATCTACCAATACCTTATTGATTGACTCCGGCAAGGCGTCTTGATCCTGGCTCAGATCAGGAATTTCGACACTGAACACCTCCACCACTTCGTCCGCCCTAGTTTGCCGCAGCATGTTCAGTAGAACGCGGGGTTCAATTTCCTGACAACTGCCAATCTTGGCTTGAACACATTGGAGCATCACCATTTTCCCGTGCTCCCAGAACGCCAAGAGCTTACCCACCCAATCAATTCCCATTGGATTATGCGATTGTAACCAATACATGCCTATGATGACATCATAACCTCCCAATGGCAACACCTTCAAATTGGATCCGAAAGTGGCTCCCTGACACCACCATTCACAATTTGCAATCTCCCTATCACAGTTGAGCAGACCTCCATCAGCAATTTTAACTTGCACAGGCGTAATCACCTTCTCTGTTCCTCTCAGCTGATCAGCTACTTTTTCATTGACGAAACAGTGCGAGCTACCGGAGTCCACCAGCATAAGAACCTGCCTTTTCTGAATTTGCCCCAATAATCTGAAGGTACTCGGTGCCTCTGTGCCTGAGACCGCAGCCTGTGAAATGGTCAGCACCTCCCCCATCTCCAGTTCTTCGTCATGAATCTCCCCCAGAGGATCCAAACCCATTGCATCCATCAATTCCTACACCACGTGTAGCTGCACTATGGTCGAACACTTGTGCCCCGACCCCCATTTCTCACCGCAGATGAAACACAATCCACGCGATCGCGTGTAACTCTTCAACGCGAATGCTCGATTTTCACTTCTTCCAAGTGAAATTTCTCGTGCTGCTTCCTGGCCCCGCTTGTCCCCGGACGAACTTGACGCACACAGAGTAGTGTATGCGTTCGAGGTCGTCAGTGATGCCATCCCTGATCGTTCACCTCCACCCGAGACAGTGGCCGGCGAACGGTACGCCGCCTTGGAGTACAGCGGTGGATCCTGGCGCCTTTGCTCCCTTTTTCGCCAAATCTCGCATGCCTCATCCTACAACAACGCAAGCGAAACAGCAGCATCCAAATCTTTCGGTTGATGCACTAACACCACAACTCTAATCTCGTCCTTCAACCCATCGACAAAACGCGACAGACAAAGCTCGGGATTCCACACACGCGAGTGTGCCTTGAGGGCATGCATCACCTCCATGAACTCCTAAATGTACTCGGCTACGGACCCAGACTGTTTCATGTGAAACAACTGCCGGAGCAGCTTATGGAACTCTTCCCGGCCAAACTGGTCACACACCAACCCACACAACTCCTCCCACACCAATCTCTCCAACTCTAGGCCACAATTCTCCAACCAAAACCGCGTTGCTCCAGCAAAATGCATGGTCGCAGTGTCCACCTAATGCACTGGAGCAACACCACACACACGGAAATACGATTCACACTGTTTTTTCCATGATTTCGATCGCTCCCCCATGAACCCTGGGAAATTGATTTTAGGGCTCGGCCCGAAATTCCCAGACGAACTCGAACTTCCCCGATGCATGAACACACCCCAATCGGTGTAAGGATCTGGGTTCGGCAACGTACCCTTGGCCGGAGGCGTCGTGAGGGGCACCTTCCCAATCGACAACCCCGATGTTGCTGGAACCCGCGGTGGCCACCTGGCCCGCGACCCGAGTCGCCGTGCGCGTTGCCGACCCCGCCGGCTTCGAAGGTAGTAGACGCAGCGTGATGTAGATCGGGTTGAGGGCCACCCGCCCCAACTGTTGACGCAGGGTGCTGAGGTCGCCGCGCAACTCCTGCAACGCGCCGTCCACCTGCGACTTCCACATCACCATGTCCTTGAGGATGCTCTGGGAGTCATCGATGGTGGTCTTCACCGACCCCACCGTCGTGGTCAACGCCCTCACCGCCGCCGTCAGATCCTCCATCTCCGCCTCCCGATTCGAACCAAGCTCTAGATACCAAATGTTACGACCACACTACACTCTCGATTCAGATCTGTGGTTCGATACAAGGTTGGGGAATTGAGGAGGAAAAGTTCGAGAGGAGAGGTAGGAGAGGTAAAGTTCAGAGAGAGAGTACAAGGGATTTCTCATTCGATGCTTCTAGCCTCGGAATCCTAGCTATCTAAGCTCCCAGACCTTGGGGTCCAGCCTCGTGCTGGGTTGGTGAGCGTGTGACGTCCTCCTGGGTCCAGCTGGCACGGCGCTCTCTAGTTGGTGGACTGCCGAGCCAGGTGAGGCAGTCATGTGGCTCCTCCTGGCGTGATTGTCTTGGTCTTGTGTCACAGGCGTGGAGAAAATGACAAAAAACTACCACAATTAGGGCGACGGTGTCAGGAAACTACCGACTTTGCGTAATTTGTCTCAAAACTACCAACATTGGGGCTGGTCGTTTAGTCGTTTTAATCAGTTTTCTGACCGGTAGGACCCACTGTCAGGTTTACGTGGAAAGGTGGACGTTTCCCACCTAACGGACCGTTAGCTGTTTTGGGACATCTATTTATTTTTTTAGGTTCCTTTTTTCCTTTCTTTCTTTTCTTCTTTTTTCTTTTTCTCTCTCCTTATCCCCAGGACTCTCTCTCCTCCGCCGCCGCACGCCCCCGTTGACTGCAACCGCGTCCCGCGCGCCCGCGTCATCCGCTGCCAGCGACGGCGAGATCGAGTGTGAGCGAGAGACGACGAACATGGAGAGACCGACGCCCTCTCGGCCACGCCCTGGCTCCTCATCGTCTACTGCCACCGCTCTGGTCTTCTTCCCGCGCCCGCCATCCCAGCTGAGCTTCCTCTCCCTGCAGGAGGACCAACTCAAGAAGCTCCCGGCCGCCTCCGCACGCGCGCTCTCCGCCGCCACGGCAGGCGTGCACCGGCACAGCGATGTCGACGCGGTCGACCCATGCCGAGGCCGGTACCTGTACATCCACGACCTGACGCCATGGTTCAACGCGGACGTCGACGTCATCTTCCACGCCCACGCAGGGCCGGCTCTATATATTTCGGGGCCCTAGTGCAAGGTTGAAAAATTGGCCCCTATATTTACTATATATATACGCACATGACGTAAAATATTAAAAGTTTACATCTACCAATTGAGGACATGGAGGGCATGGAGATGGAGGACATACCGCGAACCTGGGCAGGGGCGACCGGGCGACCAAGATGGTAAGATCGTGCGGAGCAGAGGCACAGAGCAGTGAGGCGACTCCATCCGTCGATCGAAGAAGAGGCGAAGATCCGAAGACGAAGAGGACAACGACTCGATGGAAGACGCGAAGAGGAACAAGCGATCTCGTGCGTTTCCTTGACTCCTCGTCTCCAGCGATCGATGCCAAAGGCCCAGCCCAACATTTTTTTTAGATTGTGCCCCCCTCTGGACTGGGCCCTAGGCCGTCGCACCTCCTAACTAGGCCTAGAGCCGGCCCTGCGCCCGCGTCCGCCAGTACGCCTGCCTCACCAACGACTCCGCCCGCCGCCGTCGTCTATGTGCCCTATTACGCCGGCTTCGACGTCGTGCGCCACCTCTGGAGCAACATCGTCACTGCCAAGGACGCCGCGCCGCTCGCCCTCGCCGACTAGCTGGCGCGCCGGCCCGACATCCTCCAGCTCCAACCTCGTGCAGTGCCGCAAGGGCGAGAAGCTGCACGTTCCGGCCTCAACCCTGTACCAAGCTCCGGCAAGCGCGCGGCGGCCAGCCCGGTGGCGCGCGGCGACGCGGCCGGCGAACATGCGGAGCAGCCAGCCAGTGCATCAAGCAGGGGCGCGCGGCAACGCGACATAGCGGGAAACACGGGTGTGCTGCGAGCGCGGCGACGCGATGAAGCCTTGCCGGAGTGGGCAGGGCGGAGAGCAGTCGGTGGAGGCTCGCAGCGACGCGATGAAGCCTTGCCGGAGTGGCCAGGGCGGAGAGCAGTCGGTGGAGGCGAGAAAGGTGATGGCCGGATGCGAGGAAGACGTCGGCGGAGGATATGGTGGTGGTCGGCTGCAGCGAGGCAGCAACGGCTGTCGTCGCACTCCTCCGCCGCATCGGCGTCGGCGACGAGCATAGGGCCGCGAGCACCTCCACCGCGTCAATGTCGGCCACGGGCATCCTGGCCATGGGAACCTCGCGGAGCCACGCGGCATCACTAGCGAGGGAGCATGGAGAGGAGAGAGAAAGGGGATCAGGGAGAGAGAAGATGGAGACCCACGGGAGAGAGAGGAGAAAAAAAAAGCCTAAAAGTGGGAACGGAAGCTAACGGTGTGAACTGTCTGTTATCTCCCATTTGCCACTTAGGCCTGACAGTGGGCCAGGTTGGTCAGAAAACGTGTTAAAACGACAATCAGTGCTATCTGTCACACACTACCCTCAATGTTAGTAGTTTTCAGACAAAACATGCAAAGTCCGTAGTTCGCTGACACCGCGGCCCCAATTGTGATAGTTTCTTGTCATTTTATCCACAGGCGTGACACTACGTGAGCCTCCGCGCCGTGTGCCGCCACTGGCGCGAGACCACCGCCGACCCGCGTGGCACCGGCACGGAACTGCGCGCTTCCGCCCCCGCCGTTGGTTCATGCTGGACTCGCGCGCCGGCGCCGGGAATGTCATCTTCCTCAACACCGACAGCGGCCGCTTCATGTGCAAGGATCTGCCCGTGCTCCGCGACCACGCCTGCGTGGCCACGGATGACGACGGCCTCCTCATCCTGCAGGGGCCGACCGAGTCAGAGAATATGAAGATCTATGCCTTAAACCCCTTGACGGGCGCCCGGATCCGCTTCCCGTGTACTACGCCCCCCGGCATACGCGTGGTCGCGGCGGGCTCGTCGCCGACGGTGGTGTTATATACAGCTTCGACGGATATCATATCCCACAAGTACCAGGACACGTAAACTCAGTCGATCTGAATTTCGGAGGCGGCGCCCCGTGGTTTCTTGCCGGCCAAACCAGTCCTCCACTCGTTCGCCTCTGTCGTATCCTGCCAAGGCCGCGTATACGCCATGGACAGAAAGGGAGCAAAATCGCGGTGCTGGAAGACCGCTGGAGGATAACAGGCCTCATCGCCGGGGACTGGCAGGATACCTGGCGCCCCTCGTTTCTCGTGGACAACGCCGGTGAGCTGCTGGCTGTGCGCGCTCCCGTGGCCCAGGACGTCGTGCGGGTCGATCTCGAGAACAAGGTTCTTCAGGCGATCAAGAGCATCGGAAGGCGTGCCATCTTCCTTGGCGGCCGGTCTCTGTCCGTCGACGGCGATAACCTTTCTACCATTGAAGCCAACTGCATCTACTACGTCGGCGGTCTGTTCAGATCGAAGCAGGAAGGGATTTACATTGTTCGTCTTGAGGACGGCGGCCATGGGAAGCTCTTCGAGGCCATCGACCTCATGCTTAGTCGGATAGTGGAAGCAAACCGTCAACGTCAACTCCGCCCTTTGAGCCTTACAAGGATACTCATGCACTACGCAAACTATGGCAATGTGATGGAGCTTCGTAATCTTGGTGCCTACATGTAGAGCAGATTTCATAGGACCACAACTACATCATGTAGTGTGAATTATTGGATTTTCCCAGAATTTAACATTCAATTTAAAGATATTTTGGCTGAAATTTATAAAAAGTTTCAAACTTTGTAATGGGTGGGCAAAATAAACTCAACATTTTTAGTTTACGCACTACATTTAGTTTGAATTATTGGAAGTTTATAGGTTTTTTAAGTTGAATTTGAGCTAATTTAGGCTGAAACTTAAAAATGTGAAAACTTCCAAAAGGTTCGGAAACACTGTCAGACTGAAATAATCACATCATTTGGGTTCTTTGAAACAACATACCCCAGAAGTTGTGCTATTTTACAAAATCATTCGGTTACGGTTTTGTGAAACCCTAGTCCCAATGGTTGTGATTTTGTGAAATAGTCTCTAATTTATATCGAATGATCCTTCACACACACCCACTAATTTTGCACATGATTTTTTTTGTCGTATTAAAATTGTAAAAAAAACCCCAGAAAAATATGAATGTACTACAAGATTATGCAATCTCACGTGCAAAAGAAACATAAGAAAACAGATAGCATGTGACTCACACAAAAATAACAAGTGATATCAAACATATATGAATGCAATTTACTGGAAAATTACATATTTTTGTTCCCCTAAACGCAAAACATGTTAACATGAAACTTTACAGGTCAACGCATCCTTAGTACCGCAATCCATATTTAAAAAATAGTTGGTTCATCGGAAATACCCAAAATGAGTGGGGTGTAGGTATACCGAGCTACAAAAAAAAAATCATCTCTTTGTCCAATCCATTAATTAACTAGACCTACCACCCATCCAAATGTATCTCTGCAAAATTAGGAGCACCAAAAATCAACTTATTTTATATGTTTAATTTTATACGACGCGGAGAAGAAACACTAACGTATGGGTTGTGTGTTTTTTTTTTTAGAAAAGGGGGTGCGGATCCCCGGCCTCTGCATCGAGTGATGCACACAGCCATCTGCAATTATTCAATCAACACCTTACAAGAGGAATACAAGGATCAACCCGAAGTGAACCACCAAACTAGCGACAGCTCGCTACACCTACAACACGGATGAAGGGGGTGACACACACCAACGCACATCATCAAAAAACCGAAGGCCACACTAAGCCGCCCGACAGCGACCTAAGGGCACAACCAGTCCAGCAGACCCTTAGCGGCACCGATGCACCTGCTACAGAAGTCGCCGCCACCGTCTTCCTCAAAACCCAACATCTTCAGGACAGGGACCAAGTATTAACCTTGTCAGGCATGTCGTCGATGTCGCCACGACGCCAGACAACATATCCGATTCTGCGCGTTACCATCATCACACGTCCAACCGAGACTCCGCTACGCTGCGCCGCCAAGACTCGCCGTCGTCGATGTGTTAGATGCCTCAACACGCCACCTCTTCTTGCCCGTCCCAACCAGCAGCTGCTCCAAGACGATGCCCCCAGGAGGGAGAACGACCCTAAAAGGGCCGTCGTCATCTGATCCGGGAGACCCAGATCTAGGGTTTCCCCCGGAACATCCCGATCTTGGTTACACGGCCTGCAACGACGATGCCACGAGATGGGAACGACATCAGAGACGCCACCATCGTCCGCCAAGACCGCAGCCGGCGCGGTTTTCACCGGAAGCCGTGTCGCCCAGATCTCGCCGTTGGATGGATCTGCGAGCACTCTCGCCATGAAGACGAACAGCGCTGACGGCAAGCCGGTAGGGGATCTCCGGTCGCCCCACACCGGCCTCATCTCGCGCCCCGGCCGGCCAAAGCCGAGCCTAGACGGATCAGGCCGAGATGCCTGATCCACGACCACCGCAGCCGCATCGCGGCCGCCGATTGCCGCCACACGACCAGGCAGCCGCCCTGGTCGCCGTGCACGACGCCCTGCCCGAGGCGCCCCAGTCACGCCCATGGTTGTGTGTATCTAATAAAACTTTAAATTACTGACTAAAAATAGTTCAATTTCCATTATCTCTACCTTGGTGTGGGACTAGAGGGGATGTTGAGACGATCTATTGTATGAAAGAAATCCAACAGAGTTAGCCGGGAGGATCCATCTATAGATACCAAAAGGTCATTTTTGTCTACCAAGTTGGGGATCAGAACCGGAGTTAAAATGCCGTGGCACGGTGGAAGTGTATTATCATTGTGTCATGATCTTCATCAGAAATTTTTATGACTTTTAGATGTGTCTTATGTAGTCTATTCCGCTACTACATGTATCCCTCCCCTGGCGGGGGGCTAACTGGAGTTGGAGCAGGATTGTTTTGCAAGGTCGGGCATCTGCTTCTAGAGTTATGGTGTCCAAAGCTCAATAAGATTCAGTTTACTAGTTTCTGTTTCTTTTCCGAAAAGGAGGTTGAAACCCCTGTTTCTACATCAAAATGATGCACACGACCATATTTTCTTGTCTGTGCAAAATGTTTAGTGTTGTAATAATGAACTTCAAAAGGATAGTAGGTATCAAAATGATGTGTTTGTGCAGTTTGCTGCGTTACAGATGAAATTGTTCTCTTTTTTTTAGTTCCAGAACTATGTACTCGCGCTATGCTGTTGTTCAAGTATAGAAACTGTCGTGTGCTTTGTTTGTAAGGTGTCAAGTGGGATCCCACCGTAGTCCCACTTGTAGTTTATTTGTAAATTTCTATTGTAAATATTTCCTAAAAAATTACACTACAAATTTTCATTTGTACTACAAGTGGGACTAAGGTGGGATCCCACTTGCATCTCTATTTGTTTGGTCCACGGTTCATCTTCCGAATGCTGAAGCACTAGTTCTGTAAGCTGCTGATCACGTTTTGTCTTACTAGTGGTGTCTTCTAAGTACTGTTTTAGTTGTGATCTTAAGTTCTTAACTACTGCAGAAGTAGAGGCACAAATTAATACTAATGCAAAAGTACTTATGCACTCTCTTAGCAAAGCTCATCTCTTACAGTCAGCAATGCTATGTCAAAGCCAGATGCACACAGCACGGTTCTACAGAACACTAGTTTTTTTGTTTTGTTTTTGTACACAGGTGAGATTAGCACAGGTACACACACCTCCTCTCCGGCCATATAGCGTACAACAGCACTGCAAAATCACACAAGGAAGGTAGTCTTGTAGAAAGTGCTAGAAGCTACGAGAGCATATTTGCTTAGCCAAGATCAGGCACGATAAAGAAGTCCTCGTCGTCGGTGATCTCGACCCGGGCCTTCTTGCTCTGGCGCACGCCAGCGGTGGCGGCGACTCTGCTCGTCCTGCTGTAGTAGGCAGCGTCGTCCGCAGCCTGCGAGGCGAAGAACTCGGGGACTTCCATGGTCGCCCTGCCGCCCTTGGGCGCGCTGTCGTGGAACATCTCCATGTCGGCGGTGAACCACTCCAGCTCCTTGAACCCGAGAGGCGAATCCTTGCTCAGCTGCAAATTAACAAGACGGAGCATATATATCATCAGAATAAGATCGATACGAATTGAAACCCCAAGCAAGTTAATGGTTGTTCGACATCCTCGCAAAAAAAAGAAGTTGGTGGACATCAACATCGGTGGTGCGAGTGAGTTAATACCTTGTCGCTGGAGTCGTAGTCGGAGAACTGCAGGAGCTCATCGACGGGCCAGCCCTGCGGCAGGAACTGCGGCGGCGAGGGAGCCTGCTGCTGCTGCTGCTGCTGCGACACTGCGGCGGCGGGCTGGGCCGGCTGCTGCTGTTGGATCTTGGGCGCGGGTGCGTGGTGGTGGTCGGCGTCGTGGTGGTGGCCAGGGCCGGCACTGTCGGCGCAGGCGGAGACGGTGCCGAGGCCGACGCGGATGCCGGTGGCGAGGTAGCGCTGGTGGTTGCCCGAGAGCGTGCCGGGGACGTGGATGGGCTCGTCGCAGTCGCGGCAGAAGAGCGCCCTGTCCTCGACGCAGAAGATGAAGGCGGCCTTCTCCTGGCAGATGTCGCAGCGCGGGAGCTTGGCGCCGAGCGCGTCGAGCGGGAGCCTCTGGTGCTTGCTGGCGAGCTTGTTGGCGGCGTGGATCTCCACGTCGCAGCGCGCGCACAGCGCCGCCTCGTCTGCGCAGCACACCACCGTCGCCGCCGCCACGCCGCACGAGTCGCACTGGATCTTCATGCTACCTCTTCTGAATCGCTAGCTAGTGTGATGTGATGAACCGGAGGGAGAAAGAAGAGATAAGGCTTGGTTCTGGTGGAAGAAAGGAACTGATGGTGGTGGAAGGAGAGGGATCCAGAAGCATGGAGGCGCGAGTGGTGCATATAAAAGCCGGGGACAAGCACGCCACCGCGCGGGAGCAATCAGTGAGGGAGCTTGTGGTGGAAATGAGGCCGCGGGAAACTTGTGGACGCGGGCGCACCTCGGGGAGCATGGGGGAACATGGGCTTGCATCCCCACCGCATAAAGCATGCACGTACGGGCCAAGATTTTGATTTGGGCTGATATTTTGATCCGATCCGCTCTGCTGACGAGGGGGTTCTGGTTATAAAAATCTAGGAGGAACTTGTGGTCGCAGTGGCCTTCTGCTTTTCTAGTCAGGATGTGGCAGTTATAAAAATCTCCCAAACACACAAATCGTTAGAGCATCTCCGCGCGCGGCCGCGCAATAGTCGCGCGTGGTAAAAAGAGGCCAGCGCACTGGGAATTTCGACCCCCGCGGTGCTAATTTAGTGCGCCCGCTCCAGCTCGCTGGACAACCAGAGATTGTGCGCGAACTCGCCAACTGTCGCCCGGACTTCTCCCGCGCCACCGCTCTCGTCCCGCTCCGCGCACCGCCGACAAAAATCCTGCGATGGACGGCGCCGCCGACATCCCCTGACCCCTCCCTTCATCCGCGCCCCCTCGATTGCCGCCGCCGCAAACCCTAGCGTCGGGTTGACCTCCGCTGCACCAACTCCTAGCGGCGGTCTCGCGCGCGCGGACTCTTCGTGGCGCCGCGGCTGAACTCTGCCGTCGCGCCGCCGCCCGCCGGGAAGCCACGGAGCGCCGTCTCGAAGCGGCCGCTCGCGGCGGCGGGGACGGCAGCCCGCAAGAAGGCGAAGAACGCGGCGAAGAAGCCGACGGCACCTTCGACCGCACCACCGACCGCACCTCCGACCACGCCACCGTCCGCAACTCCCACCGCGCCTCCGCCGCCGGAATCACCATGTACCTCGCAGTTTCGAGCGCCGGCGGCCGATGCGCCCATGCTGTTTGACGAAATGCCTCCAAGGTATGATTTTTTCTTTCTTTTTTATTCTTGTTCACTTGAATGTCTACATATGCATAGCTTGATATAGTTCTCTTTATCAAACATTGTAGTGTCAATGATGACACATATTTTGCAACTATGGATGTTGGCTCCAAAAAAGAATGCAAGCAAGCATGGGAGCAATGGGTGCTATGGGAGGCATTGGTGGAAGCATGGGTGCTATGGGCGGCATAGGAGCAATGGGTGCTATGGGCGGCATAGGAGCAATGAGTGGCATGGGCGGAATCACTTTCGGTTCTCTCATGGGAGGCATGGGAGCACCTTCAGTTGGCATGGGAGGCATGGGTGGGATGGAGGGGATGAGTTTTGGAGTGGGAGCATACGGAGGCATTGGAGGGTTGAGTGCACCTTCGGTTGACATAACTACCATGGGAGGATATGGAGGCTTGAGTGCACCTTCCGTTGTGCCTCCTATGACTACGGATGGCACCTTCGGAGGGAGTGGTAACACCGTCCGGGTTTCCAATGATGATGAGGCGACGGCTCAAGAAGATGAGGAGGATGATGAGGATGATGAGGAGGTAGAAGATGAGACATGATTGTTTATGTTCCATTTCTTTGTATGAATTATTGTCATCAACTTGCTTTTGGTTTGGTGATTTTGAACTATGTCATGAATTCAAACTATCCTATGTTGCTCAAGTCATGATTTTGCATTTTTTTTTTGTTTTGAGATAGTCCATATTGTGTGAAAGATGTGTTGTTCATATTTGCCATGCGCTGGCTGGGCGCACGCGCTGCATTTCACCACGTCTGTTGTAGCGCTACAGCGACGCGCTATAGCATAGCGCACACCATGCTCGCGCGGTAAAACTGCTATTTCGGCACGCTAAAAAGAATATAGCGCGCCGCGCTGTTGCGCGCCTGTTGGAGATGCTCTTAGGGCATCTCCAAATCGTTCCATTTCATCTCCCATGTGTAAGCCTGGCCATGGGCCGGGCCCAAAAAAGCCCACGGCAGAAAACCTAGGCCCAGGCCCGGTCCAGCTGTCGGGCCTAGAATTCAAGCCCAAGCCCGCCCCCATGGGCGGAAAAATAAAAGTGGGCCTCGGGCCGTGGGCCTGGCCTCTTCCTTAAATCGCCCATATGTGAAGCCCGAGCCCGATCCTACCAATCCTTCGAGCTCAAAACACAGGCCCAGGCCCGGCCCGTGGGACTCAAAGCATAGGCTCAGGACCTAAAATTTCGGCCCGGGCCGACCGGTCGGTGTTCTCATGGCCAGGACTACCCATGTGTCCATTTAGAGAATCTCCAAGAGATGGCTTAAATTAGGGCATCAAAAAGCAGTTTTAAAACACATTTTGCCTTTTGTTTTAGACAATTTAGGGCTGCATACATTTTTATGTCATATCAGATGCTCTAAAATAGGACATAAGAAAATTTCTCCCATAGCAGGTACCCTAAAAATAGGGCACCCAACACATGTTTGTCTACTCCACAACTGCATTCAAATCGAAACAAATATTATATCGAACTCATCTCAAATGAATCAAAACAAATAGAACACAAACATACTTAACTATTACATCGTTCATCAATTCGTAGCATAAAAAATCAAAACCAAAATTATCAAACATATAACATGCAACGTAGAAATGAAACTGATCGTCATGTTGGCAATTCCAGACCCACCACTTCTCGATGAGATTCGTTTAAGATCTCCATGCTTATCCGAATCTCGAATGTCATGGTAAACCTCAAGAAAAGCGTCGGATTTGGTCTTCCCTGCTACGCAAACGCACTGGTCGTCCCATAAGGTTGTAAAAACTATAATCCAAATCATTTTCACAGTCATTCTCAATGATCATGTTGTGCATGATCACAGAAACTGTCATAATGTACCAAAGAATGTCTTGTTTCCAATACTTAGTCGGTCCTCACACAATAGAATTTGGACTTGTAACATTTCAAATGCCGTCTCTACATCTTTTCTAGCATCCGCTTGAGCATTATGGAACCAAAGTTGTTTCATACCTTGGGGGCTAGCTGGAAACCGGCTTCACAAACATATTCTACTTTGGATATATCCCATCCGCAAGGTAGTAGCCCATGTTGTATGTGCGACCAGTTAGCTTGAAACTCCACTGATGGTGATTTTCCTTTGGTTAAATTTGCAACGAGGGGTGACCGCTGGAGCAAATCTGTAACATTCCAAGATCCAGGCATGCCAACAGAGGTATACCAAATCAGTGTCTCGTGATCGGCCGCGACTTCAAGAAAGATGGTGGCATCCTTCTTATGTTCTTTGAACTGACCATGTCATGATGCAGACCAGTTCTTGCACCTCCAGTGCATCAATCAATTGAGATTCCAACGCATCACTAGACTGAGCATACCTGGAAACCACATGCTTTGTTCATCTCCAAAAGCCTCCAAGTGTCCTAAGCATTGGGTTCTCTCAAATACTCTGGCCCAAACACTGAACCACTACCTTTTCCAAACCGCTTCACACATTTGATGGAAGTGCTCTCACCCATTGCCAAATGATCATCAATTAGATTCGCCTAAATACCATATGCCATCATGCGAACTGCGATAGTCACCTTCTGGATAGTGCTATGTCCAATTGTCCAAGTGCTCCGGCGCAATTCCTCGTCTGCTCGAAGAATCGATCATGTGCCACAAATCTGTAGACATCCTAAACGGTGTCGAACATATCGCTCTAGATATACTTTATTAGGCTTAAAATAGTTGAGCATCAGTTTGTTGTGACCATCTAGTCTCATCCTTTACGAATCAACTCACTGCCAAAAATGGAACCACCATGCTTTCGCTTCTTTCTGTTGTGCATCATCAAAATCAAAGCAATGTACTCCTCTTCGTTCATCATGTCATTTTCTTCTTCAGACAAAGAATCACAAACAAGCTCATCTACAAACAACTCCTACGTCGCAACAACAAAATTGATGCCGACCAGAGGAGGATTACCTTTGAGTACTTTCATTGAACACATAGTGTGCACAAAGGAGGATTTTGTCTGGCTGCTCGCTGGGGTTGAGGCGGTCGCTGCATCGGCTAGGAAAAGTCTTGGGATAGCCTTGTTGCGACCTAGGGCGAAGGTACAACGGCTGGGCGTGGTCGCGGCGGTCATGTGGCTAGCAGCGGCATGTCGACGGCCTTTTGTAGACTTTCAACGGCCACGAGATGCGATACATAGGGTGCGAACGGCCAAAATCATGTAGAGGAGGGACGGGTGGCGGATCCCGATTCGCCCCGGACGCGTAGCTGTAGCAAACGACTAGACGGTGGAGTCGGGTGGTCCACCACCTATAGAATCCGGGTGAAAGTGCATGGTGCCCCCATATGTGGTTTTGTTAATTAAAAACAATTACTATGGACTAATGTTTGCATGTTGTGAGTTTTACTTAAAGGGTTTGTCCATAGGAAAAGCTTGAATGCCATATGTTGGATTCATGGTTAAAATAAAAAGATTATATGATGACCAAGATGTTATTTAAGGGGTTATCCGAGTGGGATCGATTGTTTCGTGGTACGGTAAACAGTTCCATATAGCTTTGTGAACTAACCCATGATATGTGTTGTGGTATTTTTTATGTGGGGTTAGGTATCTTTTTATGGGTTTGCATCAAATTGGAGATTTCATATCTCCCATGGGAATGACATCAAGTGGTGATGGTCATCAAGTTTGACAAGTGCAAGTTCAAGATGATCATCGTGAATATATCATATGCTTTGTCGTCCATTTGGTGATAATGGATATGTGAAGATATGTCTAAGAGAGTCTCTCCCATAGTGAAGTATAAGGGAACAATTTGCTAGTCTTCACCGAGTAAGTGAGATAAAAAAAGGTGATCCAACTTGAGACGGACGTGATCGTCACCATGTAGCTCAAGTGGATTATGCGTGAGATAAAGATACAGTCTTGATAGGTTTTCTATTGACAAGTCTCATAATATTAGTTGGGAGACCGGGTGATATGATACAATCGTGCTATCAAGAGGGACTCAATTTGATCATGATCAATTGCTTTCTGGATTGTCTAATGTCTCTTGATTACTTGGTGTTTATCTCGAGTGAGTTGCTTGATTGCATCGTTCATAGAGAGCTCAAATATTTACATATTTGGTATCATTTTTCTTGATTCTTAATTGTTCTTTCTCAATGTGAGGTGTTGGAGCTTGTGGATCTTTATATGCATCTTCTATTGTATTTTTGGTGTTGAAGATTTTGTCGGTTTATCCTTGAGTGAGGTTTCACACATTCCCTATCCTTGACATAATCTCACTTATTAGTTCTTAATATTTCCAATAGACTTTGTTGGATAGTGCTTGGTCTTATCTTTTCAACAAATTCAGTTTCATCTCAATCGGATTTCATTTATAAAAATTATTGAGTTTTTAGTTCAGCATTTTTCCCTGATCCGGTAGTGCTAGTACCGCTCTCTCCCCGATATCCACATTCCTGAATGTTTAAGGAGCTAAAAAAAATGAATTTTGCATAATTTTGTCCAGGCTAGTATTTCCCAAGTTCCAACGGCGTGTACGCAACAATGTCTATTAGTAAACTGTGGATGATTGTGGACTGTTGCCGAAAGTCTTTAGGCCACAACTTGATGCCGCAATTAGGGATTTGCTTCCGTTCGAGCCCTCGACCGCTCGAGCGGGTCGCGCAGCACAGACCACCCACGTTGACTCTTCCTCGCCTGCTTTTCTCTTTTCTTCCCCATCCCCTCTTCCTTCCCCGTCCGCGAGCCAGCGTCGGCGACGTCGCGCCGACCGTTAGGGAGGCGCGAAGGAGAAGGCCGCCGGCGAGAATGGATCGGCGAGGCGAAGCCGAGCAACACTTAACGAGGGGGGTGCGGGGTGGTCGCCGGCGACGAGATCCAGTGGGTGGGGGGTTTAGAGGGATGGTCGAGGGCGGCGGCGGACCGGCGGAGGAGGGGATTCGAGCAGGGCGGGGTGGCGGGGGAAGGCGGTTAGGCCGGCGGTCGTGGCGGGGGCGCACCCTTCTTCCTCCTTCCGCTCTTGTCGTTTTTCTGTCGGGATTTCCGACCACCGCAGTTGGAAACCGCGCGCACGTAAGCTAGCCCAGGCCCAATTAGGCAGACTAAAGTACCGTTATCACCCCCATAGAAAAGGGTCCCTCTTTCCTTGGAAACAAGTTCCATCGTAAGCACACATCACCAGACAGAGCGCTTTCAGCCTGTAGGCGGATCTTCTCCCCGATTAGTTAATCCGGTAACAGTCGCGGCTGCTATGACGCCACGCGATCGCCATGCTTATTTCTATCCTTGTGCTGTCCCTTCCTTGGCCCTCGTAAAACTCGAGGGTACGCAGTGCAGGCTTCAGAGTTCAGACTGTAAATTTTACGGACAAACGGTATCAACCACAAGCAAGCACCGATCACCGCGAGGTAAAGGGACAAACTCTAGAAGAAGCAACAGCAGCCACAAGTACGCCGCCGCTGAGTCAGAAGGCTGCCATTACGGCCGGATCTGCCGACCGCTGAAGCTCTCTGCTCCATCCACCTTCGCAGTAGCTCACATGGATCTGGCGGTAGTTCAATCAGGACTTGAAGCAGCTCGTGCTTGTGGTTGCCACTGAATGGCAGGTCCGTTTCCTCTCTGCAGTGCATTGATGAAACAGAGTGTGACATGGAGAAATCACTAGTTGCCAGTTGTTCTTTTCGAAAAGCATCAGCTGCAACTTGCAAGAAATGCCTATCAAGCACACTTGGATTTTGGACGGATAACGGGAGCCATGTAAAGTGCTTTTGTCCTTTGGTATTTGTGTGCGGCCGAATTCGTACTTGTTCTTGGCGTGCAAGGAAACGGAACCTCGGATCTTTTCGATATTTTCTTGGACTGTCGGTCACAAGAAACAACAACACTCGTACATATGGAGGAAAAAGTGCACGGTGGGAGAACAGCTGCTTTGACCGTTAGAATTATCGTGATCAGATCGGTGCAGAAAAGTAGACTTCATTTGCTAGACATCATTTCGGGCTGGAATCATGTAATTCAATCAAAATTTCATACCAACCTGTTTGATTGCCTTGGAATTGGAAGTGTCATTTCAATTAGAATTTCAACAAATGTCTATACTATGTTAAGTCATTTTTCTAAAATGATATCACATAGCATAGTTAGGGTCGTTCCCCCACATCTTTATCCTCCTCGCTCCCCTCTCCTCTCCTCCTCCCTTGAGAGTCCCTTGTGAGCGGTCGGGCCTCTCCTGAGCCCTTCTCGCCGGAGTAGCCGGCGGGAGGTGGGGAAGGAGGGGTGCCGGAGTAGGTGTAGGTAGTAGTAGTAGTTGTAGTTCTGGTTTTCGGCTTTATCCCGGTGTTCGGCGTCATGCCGGGAGTTGGCGGGTGGATCTCTGGGCAGAGGTCTGCTGCTGGCTGGTGCTGATCTTCCTCCTCGTGGTGCTCCAGTCACTACAACAGGACTAGCCTAACAGCAACACATAACTTACAACGATACTTGTATGTGTATCTACTATTTACCCGGGACATCCCACGACCGAACTGCCCACGACCCCATGCTAGTTTTTCTATAATTTAGTAAACGAAAAAGTCTTTATGTAATTCATCTCCCCCACCTCCGCAGTCCTATCCCAACTCCCGATCCCAATCTGTGCCAGTCCACCTTAACCCTAGCAGCAGTATACCGCCGCCAAGCAATCCATCTCCCTCCTCTCCGGTTCCCCATTCGCAGGCCATCAACGCCAAGCGCCATGGCCGGCTCATCACCAGCGACCTCACGCTCGACCTCCCCCTATTCCCCGCCCTCTCCCTCGCCTACCTCTCCTTCCCCAAGGCTGCACGGGTCCATGCGCCGCCGCAAAGCCCGACCGTTGTGAGAGCCTCCGGCGCGTCGAGCTATTGGGCGCGGCGTCAACTGGGCTTCGACTACCCCCATACCTCCGCCGCCGCCGCCTGCAGGATGTCATGACGGGAAATACTTCTGCGACTCGTGGATCTTGGGGTCGGCCGCGGCTGCGACTGTTGGTTCAGGTTGGTCCGTTCGCTTTTAGACTTTACTTTCCATGGCCATGTCAACCGCAACCAATACAAGAGCATTTTCTTTTTCTGCCTAGCTCATAGGTACTGAATTATCTGTTAAGTGGATGACACGTTTGGATGCAGTGCTCGTTGAATACACACAAGTTTGATGGCTCCCACTACCATTGTAAGGTGAGGATATCATGTGGACTTCTGGTTTAGTCTTTGGAAATCACAGGTTTGTATTTTCAGTCATGAGCAGGAAGCGAGAGCTGTTCATAGTATGTCTTTAATTAGCATAGATAAATATTTGTGTGCTACATATTTTGCATCTACATGCAGAAAAGGTTTGGAGGAAAGAAGAATCAAACCATTTTTTTTAGGAAATACGTCAGCTTACTCTTATAATTGTGATGTTCCCCGGTATGAATCTCACAGTTAATTCAATGTTCATAATTTAATGTTATTTATTTGACCTTTTTGGATCATCAAGATGGCTAGCCGTGAACTTAAGTAAACATGAACTTGTCCTTAATTTACAATCACTGCCAGAAAACGTAGTTGCTTGTGATCCTGATGTGCAAGTAAACGCAGTCTTGAAAATTTTCCTTTGGTAACAATGTTGCGCCTTTGTCATGCAAAGTTAAATGTACCAGCAGCTCGAAGTATGTGAGTAATCGACATAGTTTTTGTGCAGCACTTCTCCTACTGTTATTGTTGCATGGGCCAGGCCCTGTTGTTAAACAAATGCAACTATTTAACCTGTAAGTTCTCTTTTAGCAAGTCTATGTCACATGGCGTGATGCAAATTTTGCATGCGTACCACCTTAAAACTTAGTTTGCTGCAACTACATTTTAACAAATGAGTTCGACTTTTAGGTGATTGCACGTCTGCACTTGCACTTAGTACTACAGTTTTTTTTTTCGTGTTGCCCCTCTAACTCTTCTGCCTCATGTGCTTATCAACTGTAGGAACAAGTTGCTAGATCGCGTGAGGGCATTTGATCATCACTGCAACATAGTACTTGAGAACGTTAGAGAGATGTGGAGTAAGGTATGTGGCACATCGTCCCAACTGGTCAATCGTTTCCTTGTCTAGCATTGCATTGATGTTGTCACTAACATCCCCTATTCTTGTTACAGGTTGAAAAGACTGGCAAAGGCAAGAAGGCTCTTCCAGTGAACAAGGACAGGTTCATAAGAAAGATTTTCCTCTCCAGGTAATCGCTCATCATTGTTCTCAGGAATTCGGAATGCATTGCTTAGCAGTTTTTGGTTAAAGTAGTTGAGCTAGATGAAGAGCATGCATCAATGTTAAGTCACGTTTGGTTGCCAACATCGTTACTAAAATTGGAACTGTGTTTTTGCAGGCCCGGAAGATCAACAAGGATAGCCATACCCGGATTCAACATTAGAAGGCAGAACATTAGAACAGACATATGTATAGGATTTGTTAGAATATCATATTTTGAAGCAAGATTGTAAGATGTGTACTCTTATTTTGATGTATGGAATGGTGATTTCAATAATAAATATTGATTTTTTCTTTATTGTCATGAATACAGAATTGTTCATGCAATGTGTGCGTGTTGTTAGTACATATCATATAAATTATATTTTCTCTTGGTTAGGAAAACAATGCTAATATCGATCAATCCATTTTGTTTGGTTTATTTTTAAAATAAAAATATTCAACCGGTGTACATTATGTTCCAACGGATGTAATTGTAGCTGGACATCTGTTGCGTCTTTGCAACACTCTATCCATTAGTTACCAACGCATACATATGCGTTGCCTTATGTCCTTGCAACGCCCAAAATTGCAACGCATAGTAAATCCGTTGGTAACAGTGCTAGCAACGCTTATATGGTCGTTTAGATACAGATTTGGGCGTTGCTGTAGGGGGGGTTTTGTTGTAGTGAGTGGCTGGATCCGGATGCGAGGGGCGGATCTGGTGTCGTCGTCTCCATCAATAAAAAGGCCTTAGGCTATGTTTGGATGTAGGAAAACTGGCTTGGAATTGAATTGGTCTGGGAATTCCAATTCCAAGATGGAAAGGAATTGGGCTCCAATTCCAAATCTGTTGTTTGGGTGTTTATGATATTTGTTGCTGGAATCAGAGTATAGCACCTAATTCCAATTCCTGTTTGGATTTACATACTATGGAATTGGATGTTTTGTTGTGTTTAGACAATATAAACTTGTCTATACTTACGATAATTATCTGTACTGCAATATTTATTTTTGGCATTCTCTTCCAATAATTATCTGTACAAAGATACAAAATTTACAATGCAAATTGGTTCATATTTGTCTGAACATGGCTTCACTTTACATGACCTTATTCCTGATACAGGTGTAGTCGTAACTAGGTAGTGTGTTGGCAAGCTTCTGCATCACATTACAGGCCATCATCTTCAGGCTGGGAAGAAATCGCTGTTACTTGAGGCTATATCGCACTGCACTGGCTTCAACTTCTTCAGGTTTAGTGCAGACATGTAGCTTCTTCAGGCGGCGGAAGGAAGAGGATGGCACGGAAGGGGACAGCCACAACCACGATTCCAGAGAAGGCAGCCACGGCAAGAAGGAAGAAAGAGGATGGCACGGGAGGGTACAGAAGGGCCGGCCGACGTTCTGCTTCCACCGCCGTTCGGTGCGGCCGCCGTTCCCCTTTTGCCGCGGATCGATCTAGGGTTAGGGGCCAGCACGGGAGGGGACAGAACCGCCGGCCGACGACCGGGAACCAGAGGAGGAGGGAGATACGGCGGGGAGGGAAGAGTGAAAGGACACGGATGTCGCCTAGAGGGGGGGGGGGTGAATAGGCGATTTAAAATTATTACGGTTAAGACTTGAATAAATGCGGAATAAAACTAACGTTTAATTTATCAAGCCAAAACCTAAACTAGCTAGGTTCACCTATGTGCACCAACACTTATGCTAAGCAATATAATCAACTAGGTGATAGCAAGATATATGACTTTAAGCTCGATGTCTATCACAAAGTAAATAGCATAAGTAAGAAGCTCGGGATAGAAATACCGAGGCACTTGGAGACGATGATTTATCCCGAAGTTCACTTCCCAATGGAAGCTAGTCTCCGTTGGAGCGGCGCGGTGTTCACCAATGTGAAACATCGAGTAGCCTTGATATGGCACACCGTATCTCCGTTGTGTCTTACCACCAATGTGGCGAGGCACTTGTCACTATGTTGCCGTTGAGGTTGACAACTAGAACCTTTACAAGGATGAAGCTCACTCCACAAGTTGGAGGGTCTTCACCAAATGCACCGAGCCACCAAGACTCGATGCCCAAGGCCGAGGCACACACCACAACTCAATTGGTGGCTCCCGGCAATGTCTTCGTAGCTACCAAAGCTCCGAAGCTAACAAGGTTGAGCCACACTCCACAATTGGAGGCTCCCAACAAATCCCGTGAGCCACCAAGACTCCGAGAAATCAACAACCGTCTAGAGTACCAACGTGTCCTAGAGGAACAAGCTCTAGGGCACCAAAGTACCCAAGAGTAACAAGCTTCTCAACTTCACTTTCCACGAATCACCGTGGAGAACTCAAACCGATGGAACTAATGCAATGGCAAGAACACACTAAGTGGTCAAGTTCTTCCAACCCGAATCCAACCAAAGCAACTAATGCTTGGGAGGGATTTGAGAGGAAGAACAAGGAGAAACACCAAGAAACTCCAAAGATCTAGATCCAAAGTGTTCCCCTCACTTAGAGGAGAAATCGATCGGTGGAAACGCGGATCTAGACCTCCTCTCTCTTTTCCTCAAAAACTAGCAAGAACTATTGGAGGGATTGAGAGATAGCCAAGCTCAAGAGGGTCAACAATGGAGTGGAAAAACAGCTCAAGAAGTTGGCAAAGGTTAGGGATGAAATGGGGAAGAAGACCCTTAAAAAGGGGGCTAAAAATATGGCTGTTAGGCCAATTTTCGGTCAGCCGGAGGAGGGAGGCTGGCCAGGCCGGCCATAGCCCAGCCATAGCCCGGCCATGATGGCTGGCCAGCAAACAGAGAGCCCCCGGCCATGGGGCCAGCCATTTGGCCGGCCATGCTGGCCTAGCCAAAACAGTGAAACTAAAATTACAATATCTTTTGCATCCGGGCTCCGTTTTCGACGATCTTGGGCTCATTGGAATCACCATAACGAGCACAACAAGATTATGCATATAAACATCATAGTCCAACAATATATTATAATAACAAATGAGGAAAGGTTAAACCTCTTTCTTGCAAACCGGAACCGTCATATCTTTTGCAAATGAAGTCCGAAAGAGGTGAAACCAATTTTGTTGGAAAGAGGATGATAGTAGCCATCCTTGGAAATATTTGAAAACAATTAAGAGATAAATTCTCGACACATGTATGTGTGGATAATTTCTCAAGAACAAACCAACAATATTTCTAATATCGAAAACGCAATGGAAGACGCATATGAAAAACCGTTTTCGATGAGCTTGGCCTTGTCATGACAAGCACGACAAGCACCAAGACCACACCATGATAAGAGACAAATAAGAACCAATAAAGATGATGCCAATGATGCAAAGGTTTGAGCTCTCTACGACCGATACGCTAAAGCTCACTTGAGAACCCCTCTTGATAGTACGGTTACCTATCCTAAAATCCGATCTCCCAACTACACCACGAGACGGGTAAAATAGAAACCTATCAAGATCATACCTTTGCCTTGCGCATTCCACTTGAGCTAGATGATGACGATCTTGATCTCCTCTCAAGTGGATCACCTTTCTTGATTACGCTCCGCTCGGTGAAGACTCGCATATTGCTCCCCCATACACCAAGATGGGAGAGGCACTCTTTCGCATATCTTCACTTGCCCTTATCTTGTATGTTGATCAACTTGCACTTAGCCTTGATCAACATATAATCTTCTTCTTTTATCTTCGACTCCAACATATGGAGTTCAAGCATTCCATACGGACCAACACCTTATCTTGTATGTTGATCAACTTGCACTTAGCCTTGATCAACATATAATCTTCTTCTTTTAGCTTCGACTCCAACATATGGAGTTCAAGCATTCCATACGGACCAACACCTTATCTTGTATGTTGATCAACTTTCACTTAGCCTTGATCAACATATAATCTTCTTCTTTTAGCCTCAACTCCAACATATGGAGTTCAAGCATTCCATACGGGCCAACACTGTAAATATAACTCAAAGCACACATTAGTCCATAAAGATTGTCATTAATTACCAAAACAACATATGGAGGCAACCATGCTCTTTCAAAGAGTGAGAGGAGGGAGAGACGACGTACTGACGCTGCCACCGCCGGTTCGCCTGTCACGGTCGCCGGAGGAGGGCTGGTGCGAGACGACCTCTGTTCGCTCGAGCTCGAGATACCAAAGCGGTACGCGGGGGCGGGCAATTCCGTGCGATTCCGAGGCCGCGGGCTCGGAATCGGCGCGGGACGCTTCACGTTAGGAGAGAGGCTAGCTCGGAATTGGTTTTCAATTCCAAACCTTCAATTCTGTACGCATCCAAACTAGCGAATTCGGAGCCGAATTCCAGATTCCCCAATTCTGAGGTCGAATTCCTACATCCAAACACAGTGTTATGGAGCCTTCCTCTGACGCGAGGGCGTACGTCTCCAGAGCCTTTCTTGGTCGGCCGTGGTGGCGGGGGAGAGAGGCGAAGTGGCGGCGTTTGGTGGGCTGCTCTTCTTTTCCTGGCCGACCATGGAGGCGAGGAGGAAATGAGGGGCGCAACATCGTCTTCGTCCTCTGTTCTGCATGGTAGGTGTTGTCGGTGCCGCGGAGAGGCTCCCCTTCCTCCTCGATCTGGCCGCCGAGGTGGCGGAAGTGGTGGTGGGACCTGTGGATCTGCTTCCTCGCGTCGTGTTCTTCAAGCTGCGTCTCCTGGAGTTCCCAAACGACGGCGAAGTGCCGCCGCCGTTATCCTTGGTCGGAGTGGCCACTCCTTGCTCAGGTGTGTTGTTCACCTCGAGCTTTTCTTCCTCCCGCACAGGCAAGAGCCTTCAAGGGCGGTCTATATCGGCATCATTGTGGTGTTCATCTCCTGCCTATTGCCAAGTGGTCTTGTCCCCGGCGTGACTGCGGCAGTGTGCTTCACGATGGTGAAGGACCTGCTTGCGTTCCTCATCTTATGTCTAGGGTCCTTTTTGTAAAAGTTGAGGGCCGTGCTATAATTTTTTTCTTTTTGGAGGTCCTCTATGTAATCTGTATTCCCACCGTTTAATACAGCAGCTTCGGGACCCTTCGGGGTCCTTCCCTTGTGCAAAAAAAACATAGCATAGTTAGGGACTATGTGATTTTTCTAAAAATATATTTTAATCCGGTCAAATGAAAAGGGGTGCCAAACGAGTTCTACGTGATCATGTTTGCTAGCAAGAATTAGTGCGTGGGCGGAACTGTCTAGGCTTATCCATTTTATTAACAAGGGTGTCATGTTTGGTGTTCTTTTGGCTCGTGAGAAATATTCAAACTTATCAAACCGGCATGCTTGATGAGACATCACAACCAACAAACAAAAAATGTACCAACTTCTAATGAGAATTGCTCCCATAGTATAGTGCATGATAATATTTCTTTTTCTTAATGTTATTGTGTTCTAAGATTTTTTTCTATCTGATATTAGTCTTGTTTTGATATATTTGAATGAATAGGTAGACACTAGGTTCAAAATACATCTTCGCCGTGATTCATAGGAAATACGCTTGTGTGGTAACATCAAGATATAACAACTTCTCGAACAGGTTGTTGATGTTATTAACATGTAAGACCACAGTCGTTCACATGTCACATGGTAACAGTATCTAAAAAATTATCCCACACAAAATAAAAATAAATATGGTCACTTTTCCCGCTTCTCCTTGTTTTATGTGTGTTCTTGATTATTTTATCTCTCGGTGTTGGAGATACTCCACACCTCCCACGTTGCTTTTTTCACATAAAAACATCTCTAACAAAATGAGATAACAAAGAACTTAACTTGAACAAAACAAAACTCATCCACAAAAAAAAGGTAACTTAATCATTTTCAAATGGAGCAAAATATGTGTGGCCATTGACCACTAAGTCGGCCCTTTATATATTCTTTGTCGGTAGCAAAGGTTGAGTATTTTGCTACTATATCTAAGACTAGCAAGGGGTGCAACTAGATCTGGGCATGGGCAGCCTGGCCAGAAGTCCGAAGTTTGGGCTCCGGCCTCGGATTTGTGTGTCAAGCCCGACAGACATCCCAATTTAATAGTTTTTATTTATTTATATAATAAATAGCTGTGTTTTTATTATATAGTTTTAAAATAATATATTAAATATTTTAATACAAAATAGGAAAAACTTCTGGGTCGTGGACGGAGCCAGGCCTATCCTTGTCATGTTCGGGATTTGGCAAGCACGACCTGGCCGAGGTTTGCCCTGATTTAGGTGCAACTGACCAGTCCGACTCGTTAAAACTTTATTTCTAACCTAATCTTTGTTTATATTCCATACGTGTCATATTGCTTTGTAAGCAAATGAACCTGGAAACATATACAACCATGTGTGAGTGTCGACCCAGGAAACCCTTGAGAAACATCTCAAGCACGATTGACATGGATTAAATCTCATCTAAGTAAATTCTCTCTCTCTCTCTCTCCCCTCCCCCCCCCCCCCCCCCCCCCCCCCCCACACCCCAAATCCCCTCTAATCCAATCCACATGGGGAGTGGATTAACCGTCACCCATAAACTGGTAGGTAGATCACATCCAAAATATACCACGAACCAGTCAAGCGTTTTCTCACTTCAAAAGATGGGTGTGACTTCTTCCAAACAGTACTTTTGCATTGCACCTAAAACACAAATTTCTAGTGGTGTCACTCGAAACTCATATCAATACCAAATCGGTCCATCGTTATTGCTTGCATGGATACATCTACTAAATATTTGGACATATATACCTACAAACACTTCACTATAGGCATCAAGACAACTCGTCGTCAAGCTTCTGAAAGGAACTTATGGTACAACGAGACTTTATTTTTACTAATCTCACCTCTTGAAGTTCTTGTTAGCATCTATTAAAGGTGTGGACTCAAGAGTTCCCAAACACTTCATAACTTCACGAAAACCATGAAAGAGTGTGAAGTGCAAACCCTCATCTTTTGAGAATTTTGGCTAGCAGTTGTTGAAAGTTTAGTGACACCAAGAGTTCACCCAAACACTTCACAACAACCAAGAAACATTGTCTTGCGAAGTGCTTGTAGTGAACTCGCGATATAACCAAATGCAGTTTCTAAGATTTTTGGGAGGTGTAGGTTAGAAGGTTGATGAAACTAAGAGTTCCTCCAAACACTTCACATTAACTATCAAACAGTGCCTTGCGAAGTGTTTGTAAGGAACTCATAGTAATACCAACCGTGGAGCTTTTGTGAGATTTGTGCTTGACAACTTCTAAGGCTAAGTGAGTTCTAGAAACACACTTGATTGAGATCCTCCTACATGGATGGTATACATGTAACATGTCAGCCCACAATTATAACTATAAGCACTTTCCAGGGTCTCTATTTTCAAAGTACCCACAAACCTCGCACACTGCACTGAACTGATTATTGCCACCCAAAGTTCCCTAGACACTTCACATGTACAACTGTCTAGTCCCATGCATCTATGGATGCATACAACATTGCCAATGCAATGTGAGGCATAGGTTGCTACTGAACTTCAGTAATTGAAGTGCTTTGAGCAGACCTTGAGGTGTCAACCAACGAAGCTAGGACTGACCACTTCACTTGTTTAATCTGCTGCTGCTGCCTGGCTGCTATTTATAAGTCTTGACTAACGATCCGTGGCGCACCGTGGACGCATGCATGGTCTTGGCCTCCTGGGACCGGATGAACTTGACAATGCACCTAGCCGTGATGGAGCCTAGGTTAGAATTAAGCTACCACGCAGGCAGGGAGTCCCATGTGATGTGGCCTTTTTGCTGCACTTGTCAGCTGGATTTGAGAGCTACAGTAGCTCCGAATCCTTAAAAGAACATGGCGCGAAAGGTGCCGATCAGCTCCTTATCCCGAGAAGATCTCTGTCGCCGCTCGGTTCTCTGACCATATACATTGAGGAAAAATGCAACGAGCCAACAAGGCCGTCCAGGTGCAACGTATGCAATCGCTGGCATTGGAGGTAGTATTTGTGAGACATCTTTGGAGAGCGTATCATTCCCAGGAATCTAGGATGCACCGAGGACCATTCTAGTTTCTTCCTCGAGCTGTAGGAGAGGTCGGCTCTTCCATGGAGTTCCCGTTTTGTTCCTCGAGATAGCTTAACCATGAAGGAGAACGTTCCGTCGACGAACTCCATGAGATATGCACCCCGGAGGACCGTGATGGCATGTGTCCTTCGTACGATGTTGTTGTCCCGAGTCAATTTGGCACTGAAGAACAGTGTCATGTTGGTGATGCTTGCCATCGGAGGGATGCCGGCCGCAATGATCGACGCTGCGAGGTGGCGCTAGCAGACGTATGCGCTGCTGCTACTTTTCATGACTCAAATATTTGAACTCAACTCTATGTCATGAAAAACTCGATGGCCAAATTGAATGGTAGTACTAGTACCGTGTCCTGTGGATGGGGCTATCTATCCTCCAATACGCGGATGGCATAATTCTCTTTATGGTTCATGATGTAAGAAACTTAAATTAATTTTATCAGCGTTCAATCAATTTTCGAGACTTAATTTTTTTTTATAAAAGTGAATTGTTCTTCTTCAGGAAGGCTCAAGACGAGGCTGACAAATATGCTGAGATTTTTGGGGGGGTTCCTTTACATCGCCTTAAGAGCAAGTCTAACAGACCCCTCAAAAGGCCCAACCCCGTAAAATAACTGCCGATATACGGGGTTGGGCTCTACCCGGCCGTCTAACAGACCCCCTAAATCGGGCACCCCGGACGGATTTTTACAAGTTTCGTTACGGGGCGACGAGTCGCCCCCTACTTGTGCGGGGTGAGGCGCGGAATACAGGCCCAACCCCTCTTCCTCCCCTCCACTGCGCGCGAAGCGATTCAGCGAGCCCAACCGCCGCCGCCGCCGCCCGATCTCCTCCGCCCCGCCCTCCCCGGCCACCACGCGGCCCGATCTCGCCGGAATGGACCTTCCGCAAGCCCCTCCGACCACCGGCGATGCACCACCGTCGTCAGGGGTGGTGAATGTCCCCGTCGGCGTCGTGGAGGATCAGCCGAGCAACGGCGACATCGCGGCCATTATCTCCGCCACCATACCATCGAAGAGGAAGCGGATCCCGAAGGTCTTCTTCAAAGGCGCGGCGGCCGGTGCAAGCGCCGGCTGCGACCCCTGCGGCAGCCGCGAAAGGAGGCCGGGTGAAGACGAAGGCGTTGGGGCCGAGGGTGCCCCGCCGAAGGCGAAGAAGCCAACCACCCGCGTCGGCCTCGCCGCCCCACCGTCCAAGGCCGCCACACTACCTGCTGCTGCTGCCGTTCCGCCCGCGCCGACGCCACCCGTCGCCGACGCCCGCCAGGTGCTCGATGATGAGCCCACTACAACCTACATGAATATTCTGTTTTACGGGGTGGGGATACGGGGTCTGCTAGCTCGGACGAGTTTTCGGCCGGTGGAAAGTGAATACAGGGCCCTCTACTCGCGTTATAAGGGGCAGAAAAATAGGGGGTCTGTTAGACATGCTCTAAGGCGACGGATCGCAGTGGCGTTGCTACAAGAACACCTTAATGGGCTCGGCCCATGTGCCCCCGCGCGTTGCGCGTACCGCTTCTTCGGTCGTTTATTTGCTGCGGGGGAAACTGTTTCAGACTATTCTCGTTCAGTCGTACCATTCTGTTACGTTTGTACTAGCTTATTAACACATATTTATCAACTGGTGTAAGAAAATCTCAGTAAATAAATGACAATATTTATCTAAACAAAAGAATACATATTTTGAAAAAATATTTTGAGAAAAAGAAAAATGGAAACTATATTTGAACGGATTTCATAACGAACTGAAAACAGTTTGAACAAAAAAGTGAACCATTTACAAAAACAAAAAAAAATGCTTGAACGATTTTCAAAAACATGAACGGAATCTAAGATTTGAATGATTTTAAAAACGTGAACAGAAAAAATATTTGAATGGAAACTACGTTTGAACGAATTTCAAAAGTGAACAGAAAAAAGGGTGAACAGAAAAGGTCCCTTTTTTCTATTTGTTATTTCTAATTTTCATTTTAAATAGAATATAAATCTGAATATTTTTCAAACTGGAAACATTTTTTGAATCTGAACGTTTCTAAAATGTGAATAGTTTTTAAATATGAACATTTTTAAAATTTGAACAAATTTGAATTTTGAACATGTTTCAAAACTAAACAATTTTCAAATTTGATCATTTCTTAAAAATTGAACAAATTTTAGTTTTGAACATTTTTCAACGTAATTTTTTTTTTCAAATTTGAACCGAAAATGTCGGTGAAAGATTTTTTTTGACCTTTTTAAAAGTCAACAGAAAATGTCGGTGAACAAAAACTATTTTGGAACGATTTTAAAAGTGAACAGAAAATGTCAGTGAACAAAAACTATTTTCGAACGATTTTTAAAGCGAGCAAAAATGTCGGTGAACATAAACTATTTTCGAACAATTTTTAATTTTGAACATTTTTCAGCGCTAAATAACTTTCAAAATTTGAACATAAAATGCCGGTGAACAGAAACTATTTTGGAACGATTTTAAAAGTGAACAGAAAATATCGGTGAACAGAAACTATTTTGAAACGATTTGAAAAGTGAACAGAAAATGTCGATGAACAAAAACTATTTTTGAACAATTTTAAAATTGAACAGAAAAATGTCGGTGAACGAAAACTATTTTCGAACGATTTTTGAAGTGAACAGAAAATATCGGTGAACAGAAACTATTTTTGAACGATTTTAAAAGTGAACAGAAAAATTTAGATGAATGGAAACTATTTTCAAAAATGAATCAATATTTTTAATTTGAAAAATAAACAATCTTTGAATATGAACAAATTTTAAATTTGAACATTTTTTGAAACATTTTTCAAAAATCATAAAAATGTGAAAAAATGAGAAAAGAAAATATTGAAAAGAAAAAATAAAATAACGAAAAATAAAAATAAAAAATAAAAACGAAAATAAAAAAGAACTACGAAAACAAAAACAGAAACAGAAAAGAAGCGGAAAAAGAGGAAAGAAAAAGATAAACTAAAATAGAAAAAGGAAAACGAACAGAAAAGAATGAAAAAGAAAAATAAAATTAAAAGAAATAAAAATAAAAAGAAAAAAGAACAGAAAAGAAAACAGGAAAGAAAAGAAAACAGAGAAGAAAAAAGAACCCGCCAAATGGGCCGGCCCACTAACTCCACCCCGCAGGCGACGCAAGCTTGAAGCGTCGCCTGCGGGCGATATATAGGATTTGCGGATTTTTGGTTGTGAGCAATGCAAATTTCCTATTAGATATTTAGATATTCCGATTCACTATTAGAGACTAAGACTGACAAATGCCGGATAGAAACAAAATGATGGGCGAAAATGCTTCATTAATGGGCTTAATGGCATGATTCAGTTGGCATAGTTAAAGGCCCAAGCAGGGAAGCCCACAGGCCACAGCCCCTGAGCCGAAGCACGACCACGTTACACTGACAACAAAGCCCCACAAACGAACGACGCCCATGTGTCAGTGAAAGATGAGGAAGCGCTATGACATAGGCACCACCTGCATCCGGTAAAACCCCCTCACCGCGCCGCCGCAGCTCTGCTTCCGATCTCTCCACCGGTCGCCGAGACCTGGCCGCGCACCCACTCGGCCATGGCGTCGGAGCAGCCAGCCCTCTCCATCCTAGGTACGCTATCTCCTCGCATCCACCCCGGCGCTTTCCCCTAATCTTACACCCGTTTGACTGACGGAATGCGCGACCCGGACGAACCGCAGTGCGCGAGCCCGACGGCTTCACGGTGTGGCCCGGCCCTCCCTACCCGCAGGGCTCCAGCCCGCCGCAGAAGCTCCCCAAGACGGCGTGCAGCGCCACGTCCTTCTCGAGCGACGGCTCCCGCCTCCTCGTGACGGTGGCCTCGGCCTCCGCCACCGTCTATGACGGCAGCGCGCTCTCCGTCATCAGGGTCTTCGACCTCCCGGGCCTCACCGCCGCGGCGCTCTCGCCCACTGGCTCCTACCTGCAGACCTTCCAGAAGTCGACCTCCCCGCAGGTGAAGAATGTCACGGTCTGGCACGTCGACACCGCCACCGCGCTCTACCAGCACTACCAGAAGAACCTGTCCAAGGCGAGCTGGTTCGTGCTACCTGAACTTTGGTGCTTAAATTATGATTCGCAAACTTGGATGCTTAATTTAGTGTGTTGGTTCACTCGTTTTGATCCGTACGTAGTCCGAATTACAATATCTAAAACATCTTATAATTTGGAACGGAGGGAGTATATGCTTTTGACACAAGGCTGGATCAACAGAAGAAACTTAACAACTAAAGAAATATTTCCCACCAACCTTCGTAACGTTTGAATTGGCTACTGAATAGGTACGCTGATCCTAGATTTGAGATTCGAAGTGAGGTGTTTCTATGCATTTATACATAGTGTACTTCCACAAATGTTGATGGACATCCTAGGTATGATTCCAACTAGTTTTCCCTTGGATGCTTCAAATTATGTGTCAGTCTTTGTTACTAGGCTGCTACATAATCTGAATTAACTGTGCACCTACGGTTGAAAAATGTATATTAAAAGTGCCAAAACAGTTTTGGAGAACTTTCATCTGCTAATTTCATCTAGCCACAGTTTGGGATGGATAATGAGGTGCATTCAGCTTAATGGTACATGATATGTTGATTAAATTCACAGGCCAATGGTTCAGTTTTCTGCGGATGAGACAGTCGCTTGCCGGATGTTCACTAATGAGATGCAGTTCTTTGACACAAAGGATTTCACTAAAGGGATTGCATACAAGATAAGATTGCCAGGCATAGCTGCAATGCAGCTAGCAAGTGCTCCAGGATCTCATGTTGCTGGACTTGTCCCAGAGGCAAAGGTCTGACTTACTTGCTTTTGACTTTGGTAGTGTTTCCACAATAAATTAATTCCAAAAGCCCAATGAGTTTTTTTGTAATCTTTCTTCCTTTTTTTTTCCTGGAAGTAGGGTGTTCCGGCCAGTGTTCAGATCTTTTCTTGTGACAAGGATGCACAAAACCAAGTTGTTGCACGCAGAAGCTTTTTCCGCTGTTCCACTGTTCAATTTCACTGGAACAAGGGGTCTACTGGACTTCTTATTGTTTCTCAAGCTGACGTGGATAAAACCAACCAGAGTTACTATGGTGAAACCAAGTTGCACTACTTGACAACTGATAGGGCCTTCGAAGGAACTGTTCCTCTCAGTAAGTTCTTTTTAAAATTCTCCGATACTGTTTCTTAATATCTGGTCTCTAACTCATTTTATCCGTAATTTGCAGAAAAGGAGGGGCCAGTGCATGATGTTCAGTGGTCTTCCTCAGGTTCTGAATTTGCTGTGGTCTATGGATGTATCCTTACATAGTTCTTACGTGAACCAGTAATTTTTCAGATTAATGTCTTGCTGCTTTCTGCACAAGTGTTCCTTGACTGAATCTCAGATATGCCAGCCAAAGCAACAATATTCAACAAAAAGTGTAACCCTCTTCATGAGCTTGGTGAAGGTCCTCATAATACGATAAGATGGAACCCCAAAGGGCGATGTATCCTTCCATTGACTTGATCAGCCAGTTGTGCTGAATTCTCTGCTTTGAGTGGATGTAGATATGTATGCACACCCTTTTAGTACAGTTTGCTTATTAGCATAGCAATATACGTCTAACAAAATAGTATGTTTTCTTCATGCTTGCTGTCGTATAAGGAATATATCATGTTTAGCTTGGTGATATCCTTGACCTCGTTCTCTCTACCAGTTATTGTTATAGCTGGATTTGGTAATTTGCCTGGTGATATGGTATGTTACTCCTCTACTGCCAAATTTGTTTTGGACGATAACCTTGACATCGAGAATGAGTAAACTTTGAAATCTTGTCTGGTTGAAGAGAACATATAGCAAACTACAAAAGCAGAAAAGGGCGTGTTTTAATATTTTTCAAGTTGTTGCTGCATAGCTCACATGGTACTTTTTGCCCAGGCTTTCTGGGATTATACAGAAAAGAAGTTGGTAGGGAAAACAAAGGCTGAATGGTCTGTCATAAGTGAATGGTCCCCTGATGGCCGCCATTTTTTGACTGCTACTACAGCTCCCAGGCTTCAAATAGATAATGGGTATATGTCCTACAGCTTGTGCATGCTAGGGAAATTGTTTTGGATCCTTCATGATAATCTTCATGTTTCCTAGTGCAGAATAAAAATATTTGACCACAGTGGATCTCTACAATTTAAGAAGATGTTTGAAAATAAGCTGTATCAGGTATGTGCCTTGCATAACCACTTGTGTGTATCCTTTGTTGGTCCTAAACAATTAGTAACATGTTGAATGAAGCAATAAATATGCAAGCCCTCACCTTACGTTCATGATTGATGTTATTGAATTGTGCAGGCTGGCTGGAAACCTGAAGCACCTGAAAGATTTGGTGACATTGCTGACCTCACAACATCTTTAAGTGGCGTAAAAATTGAAGAAACAAAGAAACAAGGTTCCAGTACTATCTTATGCTCCATGTTAGCAAGTCAGGACCAATTGTTATCTCCTATTGACATATAGTTTCAGGACAAGGTTCTAAATCAGCACAAACATCAAGCAAGGCTCCTGCAAATATAGGGCCAAAACCTGCTGGAGCATACCGTCCTCCTCAATCGAAGTTCACTGTAGCGCTTCAAGATAAGGTATATATCGGAAAGATGCGTCAAATTCTAGTTAAACTACAGAACAAATCACATTTGTTATGAGCATCACTGCTGATCAAATATTGATATTTTTTTGGGGATATTCGTTTAGGGAGTCAAATATTGATTGTGTTGCTTGCCACTTTATCCATACCCAAAGGGTGTAAAATGTTATCCGGGCACACTTTGCAGACTTTCTCTCTAGAATTGGGATGTTTGATATGTGGACTGCAATGCCATAAGAAAAGAGAATAGGGTTTCCGAAAGTCATATGAATATTTCATGATGGGCATCTAAGATCACTCCATTCTTCGAAGCGAACGCCATGAGTGTAATGTACTAGTTGGTCACTCCTGAAGTCCTGCAATGCAGCACACTGATTGTGCATAATAGTTTGGCAAAAAAGTAGTCTAGTCCTGGAGGGAACACCGAACACATATGAAAAACATCCCCAAGTCTTTCATTACGTAGAGAAACAATTCAACGTTTGGCATTCCTTTGTTTATTCCTGCACCGAGTATTTCTGATATACTAGTGGAAAAGAGTAATATCATTATTATGTATAGCCTGCAACGCCCAGAGCCACAGATTAGGTCTCCAGCATGTGCAACCGACTTTTTTGGGTGCATTACGTTACGCACTGTACTACATTTCACTGAACCAATATCTTCTGCCGGTTCCACATAGTTAATTATCTTTTTTTATGTTCTACGACCTGCAGTACTCTGTTTGTAGTTCAGGTGGTCGAAAAAGCTTTCATTGCTCTTATATTATATACCAACTTTTCACATTTGTTTGTTGAATTGTGCAGCTTTTCGGTGGCCTTGCTCCTACAGGGTCAGTATCTTCATCACGCCCTGCATTTACTTCCTTTTGTTTTATGCCATTTTTAGCTGCATACATAACTCACCGACCTTTGAAATGGAACAGACCGGAGATGAGCAAAACTGCATTGAGAAACAAGAAGCGCAGGGAGAAGCAGAAGGAGAAAAAGGCTGGGGAAGGCTCTTCTGCTGATGACAGCTGATCGACTGGCCTGTTTTAGCAGTTTTAGTGCAAAGCGAAATTCATATTGAGTAATAGTTCCTTCGTCTTGAGGGAAAATGTTATTATCTCGTGAATGTGAAATCGTGCTTTTTGAATACACTGATATGTGAGACTCAAGTCAATGTACGGCGCAAGAAAAGAATGAAGTATAATTACTTCGGTAGTTTGGTTTGTATAAGTACATCACATAAACAATGGTGCTATTTTATTTGTTTGGCTTTGCAGACAAAGCAAATTCATGGTCGTAAAGGGCAAGGCTCTAACTACTTGTCTTGAGGCGATTGTGGGAGAAAAGCATTGTGGCAGCAGCTAAAATATATGACAACGGGAAGACTTTTAACTGACACTTGAGACATTCGCTCCTGATTTTCACAGCAGTACTATTCTCAATATTCTCTTCTTATACACTCAAAATTGTAAACCGATGCAAAGGATGACAATGACATGAACGGACCAAGTCCTTAGAGCAATCTCAAATTTAGCCACACTAATATTTTCATATGGCTTTTACAGTTCAAATCTACCAGGCTAACGATCATATATAATCGGTCTCGTCAACTACAAAATTGCCAAGAACTTACCCACATTCAAATACTTAACAAATCATTGACAAAGGTACGCGTTAAAGAACAAAGAACAACACATCTGCCCCAGCAAGAAACCCCCATCCATGTAAAATCTTTGCACCAGCCGTGCAACCGGTACCCATCTCACCTACGCCCTCATATTCTTCCCAGTTTCAAAAAGGACAATGCATGGAATGCCATAAGGCCAGAACTAAGACTTCTGGGCATGTGGACGCCAATTTCCTCTGCAAAGCTCCTCCATAAGATGAACAAACTTTTGAGGCTGCTGCCACCACATGGGTTCGGAAGTAGCTGGCCTCTCGTACCGCTCTTCTTGAGATCCGTCGTTTTGCGTGAATTTCTCTGAGAAATTGCGCCATTGTTGCATGGAACGCTTCAGTCGGGCAGTTCGCTTACCGGTAACAAGATATCTAGTGTAGTCCCTGGCAAGACGGTACAGCTCCTCACCTCTGATAATATGGATGTACTGCACCATTGGACAAAATACCAGTGATTCAGATTAAAATCAACAGTGCTTCATGTTTAGAATCAAGATAAGCACAAATAAACAACTATGAGACTTTATACAAGTACAAAAACAATTGTGGACGATACAGCCTATCATACGCAAGAACTGTTTCAAAAGTGTCTGCTATACACCTACGAAGCACCGATACGGCCAAGTCCGCCGTGTCCGCGTATAAAACGTCGCCGATACGCCGATACGCACAATACGGCTCCGATACGCGTATCGCTGCCGTGTCGCCTTTTCCCGTTTAAAAAAAAAGAAATTAAATCTGATACGGCTTGAGGACGGCGGCGATACGTCTGGGATACGGGAAGAGCCGAGCGATACTAAACCCTAACCCCCGACTCCCCCACTCTGTCTATTCTTTCATTGCCACAAAGTAGATCGAGCACGCAAGCGTCGTCGCCGCCGCCCGGATTCGAGCCGCCGCCGCCCGGAATTGAGCCGCCCCACCCGAATTCGCCCCTCTCCGCCGCCGCCGCCCGTCGCCAGCACCAAGGACCAAGGTAACCGCTTCCTCTGCTGCTTGCTTGCTCCACTGCTGCTTGCTTGCTCTGCTTGCTGCTTGCTCCGCTGCTGCTATGTGCTGCTTGCTGCTTGCTCTGTGCTCATGTTTTGATTGCTGGGGCTTGGCCAGGTAGTGAGATTCCGGCATGTCATCTGCTGGCAGTGGCAGTGGCAGTCAATCTTCGGTTAGTGGTGCTGCAACCGGCAACAACAATGGTGTTGATGATGCAGAGGCTGACAATGGTCTTGTCAATGCAAAGTATCCTCTATGGGCTCATGCTTCAAAAGTGGCATCAGATGAGACAGGCCGTGGAGGCAACGCACGGTTTCTTTGCCATTTCTGTAATAAAGATTACCCAGGCAGCTATTCAAGACTGAGGGCACATTTACTTCAGATAAAAAAAGTTGGTGTTGGTCTCTGTAATAAGCTGCCAAATCATGTCTTTGTGCATTCAATTATTCTTGTCTTTATTACATGGCATTTTATTATTTTTATATATATACTCGCCGTATCACCGTATTGCTGTTTTCTGAAATTGCCGTATCCCATATCGCCGTATCCGTATCGCCGTATCGGTGCTTCGTAGCTATACACTACTCAGCTATCACAAAGTCTTTCAATACAACCAGAACCAAGCAAGCCACCAACAATGAACTATCTGTCAGACATACAACACTAGATAGCTAGAATGAAACTCAGAGAACACTCTCTTGCTACAAATGATCCGACACTTGGCCTTTTTGGTCAGCTGATTTATGACAAGGTTATTGCACTAAAATAACTAGAGCATAGAACAAGATATTTTGTAAAAAATAGCCTAATTATTTGCTGATAATAGCCATTGTAACAAAACTGGAAAGTGGAGCTACACTACAGTTTACAAATCAGGAGCGATAGATGTAAAGAAACAGCATTTAGAAAAAAAAGATAAATCAATAAACACAACAAGAAAGCAGTGATACTTACCACAAGTATAAAAGCAACAGTCGCTAAGATAACTTGGACTATCTCATCCAAGGATTCCTTGAATGATTCATCTTCTGGGCCACCGGAACCACCATTGCCTCCACGCCTGTTTCCATTTCCTCCACCTCCACCAGATGCTTGTTCTCTCAGCATAGCGAGTTTCTCTTTCAGCACATCTTGTATGGGCCGTGGCTTTTTTGCATCATCCATGGCCTTCTTCAAATGATCCATAAAGGGCTGTAACAAGGCCATGAACTAGTTAAGCAGACTGTTCTAACACACTCCTAATAGAAACAAAATGAAATGTATATAGATACACCTTTCCAACACACTCCTAATAGAAACAAAATGAAATGTATATAGATGCACTTTTCCAGCACAAATCATCTGGTGCATATATCTGAGAACGTGGAAACCTATTTTTGCCACATAACCCTAAGTTTAACTTCCATGACCAAGAGAGAGCATGCCCTTAATTACCATCCCAGAATATTATTTGAATATGTATACTAAACTGGCCTCTTCCAATAAATTGGATGGCCCCACATATGTTCTGATATTGTGATCAATTAAACAACCATCAGATCTTTCCGAATTATCAAAGAAATATGAGCCATGCCATACACACTACACTTAAGCCTCTCAAGAGATTGCGAGTACCACAAACAAGGAAATAGCCTTTCAACCAACCCAATAGATTGCATGAGCTAAATAACATAGTTTCAGGAACATGGAATAAGCATGTCTTGGGAGAAGTGGAGCAAGGTTGAAAAAAATAACACCATAAGGAGGTTGAAACAAATAATACCGGATATGTTAGCTCACTTTGGGATAATTTAAACTCTCAAGTGAACAATGGGATGAATGAAAATATTGTGACTATTGTATCGGTTCAGACACATACCCCAATCATGCATAATACCAGAAGCCTGGAATCAATAATACCAGATATGGCAAATATTCAGATTGAGCTAATTTCAAATTTCAAGTGAACAATAGCATGCATGAAAATAAGACAACCATTGTATCAGTTTACACAAATACTCCCATCATGCATAACCGAGCATAGAGACGTGGAATATGCTTACATCATTGTCAGTGGCAGGGTTCCCTTTCCCACTTGATGCGCATACAGGAGTAAGCCTTTTGTGGCTAGCAGCAACAAGGACAAGCCGTGGGTAGATTTGCTTTTCAAGCTTGCGAAGTCCAAGAGCACGTGACCGTAGGGAACACTGAGTAACAGGTAGTAATCTGGAGCTCTTCCCAAGGCCCGTTACGGGTCTGTCCACAATGAGCCCGCTGTGAGGCTTGCAAGTTGTAGCTTGAAAGTAGCTCATGCTTTTCTTTTTACTTAAGTCGCCGAATTCACCAGAGATGAGTCTGCAGATTTACAGCCAGCAGAAGATTTTATCCATGAGAAGCAGAAGCAAGTAAGGAACTATATAAGCAGTAGTAGCAATAAACCAATCCATGTTCTGATATTCACCATAGATCAATTATACAGGTGGAAACACACTCAAACAAGAACTACATGTGAAAAAATGCACCGAAGTTTTTAATCTATTCTGAAGGCTTCTATTTTATCAGACAATCTAGAATAAGACAATTTCTCTTCTCCAGATGGTAAATGAAAGCAACTCTGTTCTTTTCACATGCATACTTAAGTGAACATGTCCCCCATGGTTTAATAAGGAAACAATGGTGCTAAATTTATTTCTGCCAATTATAACAATGCATATACTGTTCTACTTTCTAAAGGTAAAACCAGTACATAGGTATCCCTTTCTTTCATCACATCTGCCGCTCCATACACTATACTAGGAAAACATCCAGTGTGATTTCCACAATCAGGTCTATATATATATATATATATATATATATATATATTGCCAAATGCCAATCATTTAATACAGACTTCACAACTAAACAAGCACCTTCCTTCTTGCGCATGCTCAACCCAACTAATGGAAAACCACAAGTGAAGGGAATAAAATTTTCTAAGACAGAAATGATGCCGCGGATCGATTAAGGCTACATGACACGCAGTTATACACTTATACTACTACTCCCGTCCCAGAGGTAACATATTGAACCCTCTCCGGAAACTCAAACCACACGAGCAAAGGCAGCCGGGGAGTCGGAATTGACGGTAATAGAGAGCTTAATGTTAGTATCGTGAGCGAATTAGCAGATAAAGGTACAAGCCCACCACGGCTTTCCCCTTCTCCGCGGCAATTTGTACGGGTCAGATACCGAGGTTGGGTAAACCACAGCGCGGCGTAAATCGTCCTAACGAACCATAACAGAGCAGAAAAAAGGTTGTACGGCGCCGCCTTCGCCACAGCCACGAACACCAAGACGAGACCGACGAACGGAACGGACTCGAAACGTGGGGGAGCACGCGAACGCCGAAGGCGACGAGGGTATCAGATCATGTGAGTACGCGAGAGGAAAAGGCGGGGCGGTGAAGATGGCGTCACGGTCGCGTACCTCGAACCACCGCGGCGGCGGAAGGATGGTCCCCGGCGGTGGGTGGGGTGGAGGCGAGGCGGGTTTCCGCGTACGAGGGCGGAGGAGAAGATGGGAAGGGGAAGAAGGAAGGTGGAAGGGAGAGAGGGATTTGGATTGGGGTCGGGTCGGGTCGTCGTACTCAGGTCGGAAAGCCCTGTATGACGCTCGGGCGATTTGTATCCCGACGCCGCGCAGTGAGAGTTGTAGGCCAGCCCATTGAAGGTTGGTCGCCCCCCTGTTAAGCCCAAAACGGGACGTAAACCTCACGCGACGAGAAAAGGCCAATATAAAGTTATAAGCATGACAATGCTACACTCCCTCTGAAAAAAGATACAATGCTACACTCATACTAAAAAAAATAAGACAAACCTAACTACCCCAAGACAAAATGAAGAGTTTACAGATGCAACTCATTATTCATCGCAAGTTTGGAGAAACACATAAAAGTGGAGCTAGACCCGATGATTGCGAAGATCTTGATGTATTGTTGATCATTCAGGAAAAGAAGATGTGTTTAAATATTCAGGGTTAACCTCTGTAGCCTTTTTTTTAACAAGGGAAAGGCCTAGAAGGGCCTAGTGCTGCATTAATATAGTCGGTGGTGATACAATTGGTAAATAGGGCACTGAAAGAAAGGAAATTACAACATCGTCCTGCAATTTAGCACAAATGACCCTAGAAAGAAAATAGAAAAAGCAATCATATCCTTCTTCTCCACCACCGAAATAGCTGGGACTCGACTGCCTGCTGTCCTCTCCCTCACGGGGGACGAAACCACTTGGGAGAGAGGGAGCGATGAGCGCCGCCAGGAATCCTCAAAGGGCCTTCGTCTTGGAGGTTGGATTGATGTCAAAACTAAACATCTGGAGTGGCGCCTGCCAAATCAGACCTAGATCATGGTGGAAAGACATGGCCACCATGCGTTGAACTCCATCATGCAGCATGAAACTTCCCCGCTAGCCTTCAGATTTGTAGATCGCGGTGCCGTTTTGTTCTTTACCCTCGACACCATGGCCGGCCAGAAGGAGCAGAACCGCTTCTTGACAGTAGAATAGGAGGTAGCCGCAGAACTCGAGCTTATTGAAGCTGTTGTCCCTATCTTCCACCACCAGATCCAACGTCCACCAAGGACGGTTGTCGGCAGAGCAACAGGACGAGCCTCCGACACCACTCGCAAGCATCGGAAGGCATCAACATCGAGGCATGACGCCCCACAGAGCTTTCGATCTCGGCATCTCGCCCATCCTCCCGCCACCATGACGACATGAACTAGCAAAACCAACCGCTACAAGAGCTCTGTCGCACTTATTGAAGAAGCCCTCCCCAAATCGCCCCCATACACACCAAGGATCCACCTCGGAATCTTGCTGGAGAGGGTCGCCGTAGACCGACCGGTGCCGCGCGCAAGCACCAGGACGCTTAGGCTCCACGGCATGACGCCAAATGAGACTGCCAGAAAGGCAAATAGGGACAAGCTCTAAACCTAGATCTAAGGCTACTAGTGGTATATATATAGCGGTTTGGGCCCCAGGCCTCCCCCCCCCCACTCCGGCCGGTAGAGCCGGCGAAGGAGAGGGGGAGATCAGTGATGGTAGAAAACGACGGAAGGAAATAAGCCCCCTTCGTAGCCCTAGTTAGGAGGATACATATATATAGAGAGAGGAATATATTAAAATAATAAACTTGTCATCAAGCAAAGAGAGTTCGTCCCTAAGCAAGCCTGTGATTCCACCATGTATTTGTGAGATTGTTCCATCCCTATCTTGTGGACCCCACTATTGCTATCCAAGATGGTGTCACCTCGGTGTATGTAAGACTTAGGGTGTGTTCGGAAGTGGTCCAACTTCCAGCTTCTCGGTACTCCAGCTTGGAGCAGCACCGAACAGGTCAACTCCACGGAGCTAGATCCGCGAAGCTGAGTTTTTGTGTTGTACAAATTTCGGAGCAGCACTTTCGAAGATTCGCGGAACAGCGAATCGCGGAGCAGCAACATATTACACAGGTTATGCCACCGCCTAGTCAAGAAAACGGTTCGATCTTTCTTTCTCCTCCCGAGCGGTTCCCCAGATCCAATCTCATTAGACTCCGCTCCTGTCCCGTGACCTACCGCCGCCAGCGCGCTTGCGCCTCTCAACGCCTCCGCTAGCCCATCTCCTACGGCCGCGGCCCATCCTTGTGCCGACCTATGCCGTCTCTCTCCATTCTCCCCCGGCCAAACGCATCCCTCTGCGCCTCACCCCTGCACCTCCCGCACCGCTCGCATCCGTCTGCGCCGCCGGCCTCCTTCCGTCGAGCTGCAGCACCGGCGGGCATCCCTTCGTCAAGCTACAGCAGCGGCCGTCCTGCCTCCTTCAAGCAGCAGCAGTAGCGACCGGATTACATGTCCTCGTCCTCCTCCTGAAGCAGCCCGCATCTCTCCACTAGTCCACTGTGTGCTCCTGTTCGTGCACTGCGAGCAACAGCTCAAGGTGAGCAGCAATCCGGACCGGAACAGGCTGGAAGTCACCTTTCTTAGCAGGCCGGATTAAGGAATTTGGGCAGTTGGCCCAGCCAAACGAAGGAGCTGCGCCGAACGTTTTGTGCTCCGTTTGAGACGCAGAAATCGCTGCTAGAAGCTGGATGCAAGGAGTTTGACGAAGCCGGACCGTTTCCGAACACGCCCTTAGTTCCATCCCTATCTCATGGACCCCACTATTGCTATCCATGGTGTCACCTCGGTGTATATAAGACTTAGTATAACTTAGAGAAGAATTTGTCATATTTTGTATTTGATAATAGTGCACAAATATTTTGGTGTTTTGTCTCCAGGAAAATCAGGTCACCATATGTTAATGTCCATACTGCAAGTAAAAAAAGGTCCAGATGACCTAAGATTTTAGATTTTCATCGGTGTCGGCTTGCCCAAGAGTTAAGGCATTGTCTTATTATGCTTTTGAGCAATTACGCAATATATGTTGACGCATATGTTTACTTTTCGCAATGAGCAACAATCATTGAGTTAATATACAAGTGGTGCCTAAGTTATCCTTTGATCCATCGCATTTTTAGATGATCATAAGTGTGTAGTAATTCCTAGCACAATATGATGTCATTTTATTTAGTTAACAAGCACAATCCGATTATTTGCTCAATAAAAACTATGTATCATATACCTCTAAAACAGCCATGAAGCATATGCGTCCCTCTTTCAAATAGAAATGTTTGGGGAGCGCATTGTTGGCTTGTTCATCACTTTGCTCACATGCGTTATCTATGCTGGTGTCAGGTTTAGCCGAGGAGACCCTTATGGACCATATCTCCGTACGGAATAGAGATGTAAGTGAGATCCCATCTAAATCCCATTTATAGTTTATTTAAAAATTTCTAGTATAATTTTTGAGAAAAAATTTACACTAATTTTTTCAAATGATATAAGTGGACCTATATGGAATCCCACTTGACACCGTAGTACGGAAGAATCCGGCAACTCTGACTATTCCAATTCAACGGTGGCGTGCGCGCCGGAGACCGGAGTGCCTGCCACTCGCGGGCAGCGGAGCAGCTGACTTCGCTCGCCAAGGTCAGACTAGGCAGATTGCTCGAGACTCGAAAGCTGTAACCGGCCTCAAAAAAAAAAAAAAAAAAAGCTGTAACCGTGCGTGCCGAGTCAAGCATTACCACCGTCCACCGACCACCGTATCAGGCAGGGCAAACCAGAATTTGCAGCGTCTGCGCTTCTCTTTTTCGCCAGATTTGTCAACCAAGACAACCCAAACCTACGCAGTGATGAAGATGCATCGTGTGTGTGTGTATGATAACCAAGAAAAGATTACTTATCTGGCGAAAAGCCGAAAATCCTGAATGCTCCTCTACTCATCCGTAGTGGTTTGTGGTCGTCGCATCAAGAGACCGTTCACGGCGAGCTGTTGTCCAGATTTTGTTGTGAAGGACGAGAGATCGATCCGTATCTTGGAAGTAAACGGGGAAAGCAACCGGTTGCGATCTTGGCTTATTGATCAGATGCTCCGGGCGTGTGGTGCTAAATTTCCCAATCTGCGGCACGCACGGTTCATCAGAAAATGCATGAATGTGAAAGGCAGGCTGCGTACGGCGCTAGAGTGAAGCCCACAAATGTAGAACGCCGTTCACATACCAATTCAGTTTGACCAAGCCCTACTCGTTCCTGGAAAAGAGTCAGACAAAAGTCAAGGTCAACCCCTCTCTCTGTACCACGCATTCCTCCATATAAACCTGGCCGAACCATCGCAAACTCGACATCGATCACGAGCCGCCTGAGCCACAAAGCCAACGAGCTCGATCACTCAGCTTCCCTAGCCACAACCAACCATGGCGCCAAACCTCGGGCTGCTGGCGCTCCTCCTCCTCCTCCTCCTGGCGTCGACCATGGCGGCCGCGCAGAACTGCGGGTGCGCGGCGACCGAGTGCTGCAGCCGGTTCGGGTTCTGCGGCACCACCACCGAGTACTGCGGCACAGGCTGCCGCTCGGGCACCTGCGCCGTGCCGGTCACCAACAACGTGTCCGTGCCCGCCATCGTCACGCCGGCCTTCTTCGGCGCGCTCGTCGCCCAGGCCGCCGACACCTGCGAGGCCAAGGGCTTCTACACGCGCGACGCCTTCCTCACCGCGGTCGGCGGGTACCCCGCCTTCGGCCGCGTCGGCTCCGACGACGACTCCAGGCGCGAGATCGCCGCCTTCTTCGCCCACGCCAACCACGAGACCATAAGTAAGTCGTACACTCTGTCGCAGCATATATAATTTCGTTTTTCCATTTCAAGCTCTGACGGTGAGTGTATATATGATTATGGGCTGCAGAGTTCTGCTACATCAACGAGATCGACGGGCCGAGCAAGGACTACTGCGACCCGAAGAACACGGAGTGGCCGTGCGCCGCCGGGAAGGGGTACTACGGCCGCGGGCCGCTGCAGATCTCGTGGAACTACAACTACGGGCCGGCGGGGCAGAGCATCGGCTTCGACGGGCTCAACGACCCGGACGCGGTGGCGCGCAGCCCCGTCGTAGCGTTCCAGGCGGCGCTCTGGTACTGGATGAACAACGTCCACGACGCCATCGTCTCCGGCCGGGGCTTCGGCGCCACCATCAGGGCCATCAACGGCGCGCTCGAGTGCGACGGCAAGAGGCCGGACGCAGTCAACAACCGCGTCGACTTCTACAAGCAGTTCTGCCAGCAGCTCGGCGTCGACCCAGGGACCAGCCTCACCTGCTGATTATTATTCAGGACATCGCGTACACGTTTGGTTGTGACATACTCCTACTGATACGTGTCTGCACCTGCATAATTCGGACAGATTTTTTTTTTTTTGAAATAAAATTGATCTCGGATTTGATGTCGATGATAGCACAGATTTTTTATAGAATAAAGTTGCTCTCGGATTTGATATTGTTAGGCTGGGCTTGTCATTGTGGTGGACTTATATGCATGTCGGTTTCATTTTTTTTTAAATGGTGTTGGTTTGATTTTATTTTTTTACTTTCATGTCTAGGATTATAAAACAAGCATACCACGACACATTTTAGAAACCAAAAGCTACCTGGGGTCCAAGATGTTGACATGTGGCAAGGATGTGAGTGCTCCATTTCCGGTTTCAAACCTGAACAGTAGAAATTTGCACAGGAACCCTTGATCAATCAGGTTTGAAAAAGGAAATAGACAATTCAGCTAGTTTTTAGAGCGAAAGGGACTCGACCCAGTTCCATTTAAGAAACTTTCCGAGTTCACAGAGTTGGGTTACAACTTTTCTCAGATAATCAACATGGGAGGGGTGACGAGACACAGCTCAGTCACAACCTCAAACTCGGCACATGCGCCAGAGTTGCAAAAAGAGAGTTCATACATCAAAGCAAGAGCTAAAGCTATTTAAGGTAGGAAAGCAAACACGACACTAGAGATAGAACAGGAGCCCATATCAGATCATCAAACATCAAGCACTTTGAGCCTCCCATTCACATCAACTAGCTTCAGGTTGTTTTCCTTCAAGCGTTGCGCCAGTCCTTCAGTTGCAATTTTCTATGAGGTCGCTTCATTATCAGCATCATGAAGGGGTTCCTGCGCTAGGGTTAACTCATCCCCAGTCAGTTTCTTCAGCGTCATCTAGGATCCGGCCACTGCAAAGGAGGAGGAGCTCTCGCCAGGAGTTCCAGTTCCGTGACCACTCTATCCACGGCTTCTCTTGTGGGCTCGGAGAACAGGACCCTCCACTGCGACATCATACATGCCATCCGCCTCCAGATTTTCTGCAAGCCAATCCAGGGTGAACGATCGAAATAAATGTCATTTCTGGTATTCCAGATAATCCACAAGGCAACAACATGCACAGTATTATGAATCATATATTTTTTCTCACAGATCCACATGCTAGAAATGCTATGATAGGCAACAAGCAGATTAGGAAGATTCAAAATGCGTTTCAGCTCAACCCAAACAGCCCTCGCCACAGTGCACTCAAAAAATATATGGAAGCAGGTTTCAGGTTCAGAGCAAAAAAAAAAGGAGTACGTCTCGTGGGAGGGGTGTGAGCTCGCCACAACAGGCCTACTTAATGCCACAAAGGCCTCACCCTATTCTCCGATGAACCTCGCCCCAAAGGCTTGGTTCACCTTCCACTATCGGAATCCTTCAAGGCAGAATCCGGAGCCTTTACAAAGTTCTTGAGGCACACACCCACAACTCAATCGGGGGCTCCCAAGTCACCACAACACCGTCTAGGGTCCAAAGACCCAAGAGTAACAAGCTCTCAAACTTCACTTCCACGAATCTTCGTGGAGAGCACAAACCGATGCACCTAATGCAATGGCAAGAGCACAAGTGCTCAAATCCTTCCCTCTCAAATTCCAACAAAGCAACAAATGCTTATGGGGGAATAAGAGAGGAAGAACAAGGAAGAGAACCACAAAAGAGCTCCAAGAATTAGATCCACTAGGTTCCCCTCACTTAGAGGAGAGATTGATTGGTGGAAATGTGGATCTAGATCTCTTCTCACTTTTCTCTCAAAAATATGCAAGAATCGTAGGAGGGATTGAGAGAGGGGCAAGCTTTCCAAGGTTAACAATGGTGGGAGAGAGAGAGAAAAACGTGCTGCCTTGGTTGGGGAACCATTGGGGAAGAAGGCCCCTTAAATAGGTCCCTCTGAAAATTGACCGTTATGTGCAGAAATCGCACACAACGGTACTACCGCTGGAGCAGCGGTACTACCACTACTGTATACCGGGCGGTACCAAGTGCACCGCAGGAACCAGCAGCTCTGGTACCTCGGGGAGGTACCGTCGCGTGCCAGGCAGCGGTACTACCGCCGGGCTGCCAGTACTTCCACTGGCGCCCTTTGAATTAATTCGAGGGGTCCCAACGGTAGAACATGGTAGCAACCGCTGGGGTACCGGAGGGTATACAATACGCGAAAACTTTCCAGCGGTACCTCTGGCGGTACCACCAGCGGCAGCGGTACCTCCGCGGTACTACCGCCAGGGGAAGCACATGCTGGGCGTCAGCAGTTCAGCTCCAGATGGAGCGGTACCACCGCCGCACCAGCGGTACTACCGCCGAGCCAAAGAAAAACTGCAGAAACCAGAAACTGAATAACTTTTGCAAGGAAGCTCCGATCGACATGAATCCAATTTTGTTGGAAAGAGGCCGACAAGGGCTACCCTAAAAAAAGTGAAAATATTGAAACCAAGCAAAAGATATTTTTCTAATAAATGAAAGAGTGAAACCTTCCACATGGATGAACTGACAAAATCTCCAAAACCGAAAATGCAATAGAAGATGTATACGAAATCTGTTTTCGGTAAACTTGGCCTTGTCATGACAAGCACGACAAGCACCAAGACCACACCATGATAAGAGCCAAATAAGAAACAATAAAGATGATGCCAAGGATGCAAAGGTTTGAGCTCTTCACGAATGATATGATCAAGATACTCGGTCGAGAGTCCCTCTTGATAGTACGGCTATCTATCCTATAACCCGGTCTCTCAACAAACATCATGAGACCGGTAAAATAGAAAACCTATCAAGATCATACCTTTGCCTTGCGTATAATCCACTTGAGGTTGACGATGATGATCTTCATCTTATCAAGATGGAGCACCTTTCTTGATTGTGCTTTGCTTGGTGAAGACTCACATGTTGCTCCCCTATACACCAATATGGGAGAGCCTCTTCTTCGGCATATCTTCACTTGGCCATTATCTTCAAGTGGATGGCAAGCTTCAAGCATGTGATATCTTGATGTTGATCATCTTGAACTTGCACCACACAACCTTGATGGCGATCACCACTAGACGACATCCTCCATGGGCATGAGATCCCTCATTGTACATCACTAGCCTTGTGTGTTGATCAACTCGCACTTAGCCTTGATCAACATATAATATTCTCCCTTTAGCCTTGACTCCAACATATGGAGATCAAGCAATGCTTATGGACACAACCTACAAGTATAGCTCAATGCACAAATTAGTCCATAGAGATTGTTATTAATTACCAAAACCACACATGGGGGAAACCATGCTCTTTCAAAAACACAAGTGAGGTCATCTACATGTTGCCTTTTAGAAAGGTTATCTCTAGTGAGAAGTTTGTTATGAGACAAAAGCCAAAGAAAGAATGGATTTTTGGGAGAACCTTCACATTCCACACAGCAGAAGTGTAAATAGGAACAACCCCTCTAAAGTTCAAAATTGCATAAAAGGAGCTAACAATGTAAACCCCTTACTCGTATTTCCAAATCAGAGAGTCATCATCATCATTAAGCTAGATAGTTTGGGCAATTTGGAGGACCTCATACCACTGGATCATCAAGTTATGATCAAAACATCTGCGAAAGGTCACCATCAGCTGGTCACCATCCCAGACATCAGCTACAGAGGCAGATTTTTCGTTTACAATAGTGTAAAGATCCCAGTACTGAATAGCAAGGCTGGAGGATCCAAACCACTGGTCCTCCCAGAATTTCACCTTCCTACCATTACCAATTTTCCAAAAGTATCCCATTTGTGCTGCCTTAGCAGCCCATAGAACCCCTTTCCAAAAAGGGGAGACCCCATTAGTAGAGGAGTCAAACAGGTTTTGGTTTGCAAGATTATATTTAAAATCTATAATCTTCCAGAGCTTGTCCCCATCTAGGTGATATCTCCTGACCCAGGAAGCAAGAAGACAAATATTCATCTCAGCAATATTGGGGATGCCAGGTCCCCCATATTATTTTTTCTGTGAGACCAGACCCTAGTTTGCTAGGTGGTATTTAAAATGTCCCTCATAATTATCCCATAGACAATGTGTCATTTGGGAATTGATGAGCTTTGGAAATTTAATAACACTAAGGAGGTAAATAGGAATGCTGGCTAAAACACTCCTAACCAACTCCAGCCTAGCAGCATGGGTTAGGAGTTTACATCTCCACCCTGCAGCTCTTTTAAGAAGTTTATCCACAATAGGTTGTAGATCTTCTTTTCTAAGTTTTGCATGATGAAGGGGAACTCCTAAATATTTAATAGGAAAATCACCCAAACGATAGCATAAAGCTTGCGCAAAATCTTGTGCTTCAATAGGTTCAATATTTATAGGATCACAATTGTGAAAATTGATCCTGAGCCCAGAAAGTTGTTCAAAACAAGACAAAAGCCATTTCAAATTCATGACCTGAGCCATGTCTTTGTTAAGGAAAAGAAGTGTATCATATGCATACTGCATGCTGATCACTCCAGTCCCATTAAAACCAGCTAGAAGCCCTGAGATAAGGCCATTGTTAGCTGCCTTAATCAAAGTCTTGGTAAAGACATCAACAACTAAGTTACAAAAACAGGGGGGAGATAGGGTCACTTTGTACGACCCCCTCCCTTTTAAGAAAAAAATCACTGTTAACATCATTAATTCTGACCCCTACAGAGCGTCTATCCAACAGGGACTTGAAAAGATAAAGGATTTTGGGGCTAAAGCCTCTACCAGCCAGCATTTTAAGCATGAATTCTCTATTAACCATGTCATATGCTTTTTCATAGTCCAACTTAAAGATAAAACCAGGTTGATCATTTTTCGCAACCTCATGAATAATTTCATGTGCAGACACCACACTCTCTAGAATGTATCTTCCCCTAATAAAAGCAGTTTGGTTTGGTGAAATGAGCTTCTCACAGACAGCTCCAAGCCCATTGGTCATACATTTAGAGAAAATTTTAAAGCTACAATTTGTTAAAGCAATTGGCCTGAATTTCTGAATAGTAACAACATCAGGTTCCTTAGGAATGAGGGTTAAAAGAGAGAAATTCAATCTAAAAAGATCTAAAGCCATCTTGTTCCAGTCCTCAAACATTGCCATAAGGTCATGCTTGATGAGGTCCCAAAACTTTTGATAAAACAGAAAAGACAAGCCATCTGGGCCTGGTGCACCTTCAGCATAAGAGCCAAAAACAACAGCCTTGACCTCAGCCTTAGTAAAATCAACCTCTAAAGAAGCATTTTGTTCCACTGAGCTAAGTCAGAGGGTACCCAGAAATCCTCAGCTAAATCAATGTTGAGTTTTCCAGAAAAATCCAAATAGACGTTTATAGTAATCAACAACAAATTTATTGATACCTTCTGTGTCCTCAGCTATTTCCCCAGAGGGGTCCTGCAGGGAGGTGATCTGCTTTTTCATCCTTCTTTGATAAATAGGCAGTATTCTGATCACCCTCCAAAATCTGTCTCTCCCTTGACCTCTGTCTGGACTTAGTCTCCTCTTCCATATCTCTGTCAAATCAGTAGAAATAGTTTTCATTCCGACTTTAGAAACAAGAGAAAGAGTTTGAGTTTCAGAAAGAACATCAAGCAAATCATATTCAACAACTAGTTGTTGCTTAAGCTTGCATCGGGCAGATTCAACATTAGCACACCAACCCTTAGCAAATTTTCTAAAAGCTCTGACTTTACACTGCCACCTATCTATGGAGTTGTGCACCCTACAGGGGGCATTCCACAATTTCTCCATAGCTTGGCAGAAGCCTTCTTGCTGCAACCACCATTTTTCAAACCTAATTTGCTTGACTTTTGGGATGGGCAGAGCCCCAATGTCAACAACCCGAGGGGTGTGATCACTGCCCAGCGTGGGAAGGGCCTTCACCAGACTCGCAGGGAATAGATTATCCCAGCAAGTAGTAATAAAGACTCATCTAAAGTAGCAATTACCAAATTATCTTGATTGTTGGCCCAAGTAAATTTTCTACCAGCATTTTTCAGTTCTATCAAACCAAATTATTAATCCAATCATTAAACAGATTAGCCCACTTCTGGTTAATGTTACGAGTATTCTTCTTAGAACTATCCCTCACCAAATTAAAGTCACCCCCAATTAGGGTGGGGCCTGACCAACTGGCAAAGACATTATGCAATTCATTGATAAATTCAAGTTTATGTTCCTCATATGAGGAGCCATAAACTGCAATGAATCTCCACACAACATCATCTCTTTTTTGTTTAATGAGACAAGAGACACTAAACTCATGGGTATCCCATGAGAGAAATTCAAAAGTATCAGAGTTAATGCCAACTAGGATACCTCCAGCTGTTCTATTAGCTGGTAACCATTTCCACACATAAACAACCAAAGGATCAAGGGTTTTCAACTGGAAGGGGGTAAAATTCTCCTTCTTGGTTTCAGAAAAACCAATAAAATCAGGGTGATGATCTTTCAAAAGATCACTAACCCTAGACAGTTTAATTCAGATAGTTAAAGCAGGTTATTATGATTTGAAACTTTGGAACGCGTGTAGTGAATTCAAGTGAAGTTTGTTATTCATATGACAAGCCACATACTACATTATGCATGTCGAAGATTCTTCGTAGAAGTGAGCCCTCTCCTAGATGTTGATACATGGCAAGATGTGAGAGAACTACTTTTGGTTTCAAATGTGAACAATAGAAGCTTGCACAAGAACCCTTGATAAACCAATCGTGGTTGAGCATTGGAAAAGCAAAAATGTGCAAATAATATGCAGACAGTATGTTCGTCCAGACATCTTCTGGCATGACGCGCTATCCACCGTTTGCGTACGTGATTTCTAGGAGCCATCTTGGCAAAGTAATCCAATTTTATTACTCTACCCATTGCATGCAGATAAAAGAAAGAGCATGGCTAGGATATAATGGACTAGTGATTTGTCAAATCTGAGTAAAAAAGAAAAGAACAAAAATACATCCAAGACAAAACGAAATGAGAACCCTAAGATAAATTGCGTGATGAATCTCGACCAAAAGCTAACAAAAATTGGGTGCACTCCCAATCCATACTTGAAGATTGTTTCAAATCAACGTTTTGATTCCTGACCCCTTTTTTTGCCTCGGCCGTATTATATTTGCTTCTCCTATATTAATATAAAAAGTAAAACTTTGCCTCGTTTCAAAGAATAAAAAAAGATTCCTAACCCCCATTAACAAGATAGTATTTTCATTTCTTGAGGGCGCGGTCGGCGATTGATAAAATCAGGACAGCCCAACCAATCATATGGGCTCCGCTACATAATTTTCGCAGCCCATAAAGATAGGATTGATGTTCAACATTGAACCTAGATCTGTCTTTTTTTCCGCAATTCCTATTCAACGCTCGTTGCGCCCGTTAGCGGCGCAACACGTACCCGTCCATCGCTAGTTTCTCTTAAGCGGGCCGGGCCCAGTAACGCTATGGTAGCTGATTTTTTTCCGGTTTTAGGAACTTCCTAGAACCTTCTACTTCGGTTTTACTGGTTTACTGGTAACTTTGTTTTGTGTCGGGTTTTTCTTTTATGCTATCAGTTTTTCTTTTTCTGCTTCCGTTTTTTTCTGTTATTTTTTTTCTGTTTTCGTTTTTCTTTTCCTGTTTCTTTTTCTGTTTCATTTTTCCGGTTTTTTCTTCTTTTTTCAGTTTTTCATTTTTGTTTGTTTCTTTTTTCGTACTCTACAAAATGAATATATTTTTAATACGAACCATTTTTCATTGATGAACAATTTATGAAATATGAACCTTTTAAAAAATGAACATTTTTCAAATACGAATATTTCTAAATTTAAACCATTTTTACAAAATAATAATTTTTAAATATGAACCATTTTTAAATTGAACTATTTTTCCAAAATCTATTTTCGGTTCACCGGTATTTTTGGTTCACCCGGATTTTAGTTTCTTTTTTGGTTCATTATTATTTTTGGTTCGCCGATATTTTTGGATCACTATTATTTTTTGTTCATCCAACTTTTTATTCCTTTTCGGTTCATAAGCATTTTTGTTCACTATTATTTTTTGTTCACCCGAATTTTCGTTCAATATTATTTTCGGTTCACCCAAATTTTTGTTTACTATTATATTATTTTGGTTCAATATTATTATTGGTTCACTATTATTTCCGTTTCGGTTCACTATTATTTATAGTTTCCGGCATTTTTTATCACTATTATTTTTTGGTTCACCGGCATTTTGGTTCACTATTATTTTTGGTTCATCGGTATTTTTTGTTCACTATTATTTTTGGTTTACTACAATTTTAGTTCTTTATGGTTCACTATTACTTTTGGTTCACCGGTATTTTCGGTTTACTATTATTTTTGGTTCACTATCATTTTTGGTTTGTCCGATTTTTTGTTTCTTTTTGGTTCACTATTGTTTTTGGTTCATCGATATTTTTGTTTCACTATTATTTTTGATTTACTATTATTTTTAGTTCATTATTACTTTTGGTTCACTGGTATTTTCGGTTCACTATTATTTTATGTTCATCCGAATTTTAGTTTTTTTGGTCCACTATTGTTTTCGATTCATCGGTATTTTTGGTTTACTATTATATTTTGTTTCACTGCTATTTTCGGTTCACCGGTAATTTCGGTTCAGCCGATTTTTTCTTTTTTTAAATGGTTCATATTTAAAAATATTCATTTTTAAAAATGATTCCAAAATTTTAAAATGGTTCATATTTTTATTTTTTTAGAAAATATTCATTTTTAAAAATTGTTTTGATTTGGAAAGATATTTCAAATTTGAAAATATCCAGGTTTAAAAACAAAAAGTAAAATATAAAAAACAAACATAAAAACTAGTATAAAGATCAAACAGGGAAGAAAAAATGAGAAACAAAATACAGCAAACTATAGGCAAAAATTTAAAACGGTTCGGCGTACAGAATATTAGATCGTTGTATGCTCGCTTTCTGATGCATATGCTCGCTGTTTACACAGTGTTGTAAACAGTGTACACGCGCAGGAGAATCAGTAAAGCGACGAAGCGGCGATTTGGGCCAAGCCCATTCAACAATTGCGCTTACTGGCAGGTACGTGTAGGTTTGCCAACCGACGCTACGAGCACTGAATAGCACCTCCCCTTTTTTTCTAGTTGACTTGGGTGTTCGTTGAACAATTGCAATCACACGCCCAATTCAAGTCAGACCGTTCGACCGGGGTTGAATTTCGTGGCAGCAGATCAACCTTCTTTTATGCGAAACATCTATTCCGTACAGACATGAATGCCTATACGTGTCGATGTCAAAAGAAAAAAAAATGCCTATACGTGTCCACACTCACATGAGGTTGACTGCAGACTGGATTTGTGAAACTTGGTAACGTGAGCAGACTGTTCATAGGGCGATCAGATTTTTGGAGAGCACTCTTACGCGACTGCTTTCCTATGGACGTTTTCTTTTCCGAGTTCTGCAACCTCTTTATCTACGACATGGCTAATGGCGCCAACGGTTCCCCTCCCACTACACTGTACGCAATTCGATCCCCTTTGTTCGAGATCATGCTACAATTTCTGTTTCTAATGTGTACTGTAGATTTGATTTGTTTGTCTACTATATTAGTAGATCACATATTTAATTTACTACTCGTCGTTTCAGTCATGAATAGTTTTCTATATTTGTGAATTAAATTATATACTAAATTGCTCATATTGTTAACAACAAAAACCTCTACGAAGTATCCAAGCATCATCAGCTTAGTTCTTCAACATCCGGAACTCACCTTGGCCCTTCCTGCGAGAAGAAGCAGATGAGCGTAGCCGACAAAGGCAGATCGAGCTGCCCGGCTAGCAGCCCGGCCTTCCTCATCAGTTAATCATGCACCCGCACCATTGGAGGTCATTCAGAATTCAGAGGAAGCTAGGAGTAGTATGTTTGTTGCTAGTTGGAATAGTAGATCTGCTTTGGTAGAGGATAGTAAAAACCAAGTAGGTGGACATGATGCTCTAATAGCAATGTAGAGGCTGGTAATGATTTACAGGATGAAATTATGATGACGAATTAGATGCTTGTACTAAAGGTTTGGCTGGTATTATGGGTAAGCGTAGGTCTGCAATAAAAAGTAGAGGTACAGGTGTTTTTGTTGCTAGGGGTAGAGGAATAAGCTTACGACATGCTATATTTCATTTTTCTTTCTTCTGAATAGCTGGTCTCTTTTGGAATCCTAGGGGGTTTAGAGAAAAAATTAAGATAGATTTTCTTAGTGACACTATTAGAGAGAATAAAGTTAGATTTGTGGGGGTGGGAGGGGGCGTTCAGGAGACTAAAATGAGAAAGATGCATTTTAATTTGTTGAATAGCTTTAGTGGTAGTAGATGCTTTTCTTGGGTAGTTGCAGATTCTACTGGCCAGTCTGGTGGTATGTTGTTTGGCGTGCACACATATTTTGTTTAAGTCAACAGAGATTGGTAGATTTATATTAGAACGCTAGTGGAAGTTTTCAAAAAAAAAAATCGTTTGCTTAATATTGTCAATATCTATGGTGCTGCTCATGCCAAAGATAAACAAGGTTTCTTTATTGAGCTAGTGCTTGTCCTGGGTTGTAATAAATTTCTTTTCTTGGTGTACTGACTTTAATATATATTATTAGGAAATCCAGTGAGTGTAATAAGAGTAGAAGATTGCCTAAATGGTCTCTTTTATTTAATGCCATAATAGAGAACTGGGAACTGAAAGAGGTGGACAGGGATGTGAGAATGCTCACTTGGCCGTCTAATAACCAGGATGACCCCACTAAGTCAAAGTTGGATATAATTCTAATGTCCGATTAGTTTATACCCTTTGCCTTTTTATTAATACTTTACCTATACTAGCTAAATGTCCGTGCGTTGCAACGGGATGATATGAAATATTTTAAAGAATTTGCGTAAAGGTTTTTGCATTTTTTGAATATGTGCATTAATAATGACCTCAAACTTAATTCCTTATGGTTAATTTCGTTTTTCTTCCTTTACGCATGTCTTCTCCCCTTGTTACATGTCAATGATTTGTTATATATGCAAAAGCAAGTCTCAAATCTTTTTACTTGCTCTTCTCCAAATCACGTGGGATTTAAGAAAATCTCACTCGATTCAACCTTTGTAAAATTATATGGTAAGATAATAACATATATGCATAACAAGAATCATTTGCATTTGTAGTCAATCCAAATATTTACATTAATATCGACCGATTACTATTGAGATATAAAATTGGTTGTTATCTTTTTCTTTCGAGAAGGCCGAATTTCAAATACAAGATGCTTGTAACTCTGCAAACAACAAGCACATAACGAACTCTACACCGGGGCTACTCCGAAGACAGCCGCCACGCACATTACAACTACAACACAAGAGAACATATCCTAAGAAGAACATCAAAGCCGCGTCTCGACAGGCGCCGGTCAACTACGAAGATCAACAACTACAACTGAACTCTCCTTGTTGATGCACCATCCACCCTTGAATGCCTAAAAGGATACAGCAAATAGATGACGGGACTTGGTCGGTCCCGAGAATGACGTCGTCTTGAACTCACTGACGAAGGCTTACATTGCGCCCATGAGGCTCAACCTTGGATCACATCAAGCACCGGAAGAGTTCTGCGCGCCTCCGGCCAAGCACCACTGACTTGCCTCGCTGTAGCGCCCCGACCCCAGAACTATACAGTGAAGCGTTGTGCAACCGGTCATGCTACACAATCGAGGGTTACTGGGTTTACCAATCCCAGGCCAAAACTCATTGGCAGGTGTGCTCGGAATGGATCATCGGCACACAACACCTCGATCATGCCATAAGCTCAGACATCGCTATCATGTATAGTAAAGAGACCGAGACTTGTGTAACAACTGGCACATTGCAGACTCTACGACACAAAAGCATATATCAACTCATATAAGAGAAGATACAAATATTACACACAAAAAGGATCACAGATCCAACAATACATCAAGCGGAAGCGGGTAGTGTTGTCTAACAACAAGATGCAAATATATGGCCTAAGAGGCGGGAGAGGCGTTTTGGTGCCTGGGAGCATATGCTCCCGGTATTTTGGACAAAATTTAAAAAATAAAAAACTTTTCAAAAAATCATGAAACAAAATCATGCACGTACCTGAGTATGCTACGCACCACCGTGACAAATTTCGCACCGAAATGACATCGTATGCTCCCTGGGGAAAAAAGACAAATTTCTGACAGCAAATGAGATCCGAAAATTTGAATTTTCTGTCAGAAATTTGTCTTTTTTCCCCAGGGAGCATACGATGTCGTTTCGGTGCGAAATTTGTCACGGTGGTGCGTAGCATACTCAGGTACGTGCATGATTTTTTTCGGAATTTTTTGAAAAGTTTTAAAAAAATTTAATGCTCCAAAAAATAACGGGAGCATATGAGCCCGGGCTCCAATACGAATTTCCGCTAAGAGGCCTACAAATAAAAGATCCCAGCCAGCTTGTTCCACGGTCCCGCCACCTGGGAACCCCCGGACTACTAGTCGACGTCCACGAAGAACCCACCTAGCTGCTAGGTGTCGTCCTCCTCTGAAATACAAATATAAAGGCAGCAAATAGAGACTGAGAACGACGTACTCGCAAGTTTAGTAGGGCGATATATGCCCAATGCTGACAGAGGCTCTAAAGCTATATATGTATTTCTTTTGCATAAAGCTAATTTTCATAAACCTAAACATAATTGACACATGGCATTCGTCTACTCATAATAGTTTTTATAAAGGGGGTAAGAGAGTAATCTTTTCCTCTTCGGTTCTCGGCGAACCAACTTGTAGCCAAAATCAACTCTCATCTCCACCAAAGATACTCACTCGAATCACCCTCGAGGAAATGAACCTTTTTCACACACGTTGAGTTGCAACCTTAGCTGCCAAATTTTAATTCATTAGGTTATACTTTTCTATGAGCTAATCCGGCTTTCCCAAGATTTGTCCATAACCATGGACATGGCTTTTCGAAAAGATTTACCCTGCAGGGGTGTACTAGTTTACCCATCGGTACCGTCCGGCTCACCTGATTGGCCCTCTTCCGGGGAAGGCCGACGAGTGGGTGCGGTTAGACCTTTACATTGCATGAGGCTTACTCAAGGACCATCCGTGTGCGGAAGGACAGGTTCAGCGCCTCCAACGCCCTGCCCCGCGGCCACATCCTAAACACCACCGTCTCGTTTCTTTTCCACCCACACACTCACGCGCAAATGGAAATAGCAAACTAGAGGACCCTTGACAAGCCCCTCATAACTTATTCGGTCACAGGGGATTCCATATGTCCCCACCTTTGGAAGCACGCTCGGTTCTTGGTTCTAGCTAAAAGCACTCTCAGCCTAGGCGGCAAGAATGAGGAAAAACACCATCCCCGATGGCACTCATCCAAGCCTTTAAGCAAATTAATTAAGTACCACACACACCCTCCACATTGTTCGATCATTCCATCAATTGCATAAATCATGGAAATAAACAACAGGACAGCTAAGCATTTAACTAAGCATGGCTAAGCATGCTAGCATATAACAACAACAATTATATTCTTGTCTCCGGCCAACAGATCAACACTAAGGTTCATAGGTAGGGATACATGTGATTGGCTCGGGGAAAAATATGCATTCATAGGATACTCTATGTCTTGATCAAAAATGACATTTGAACCGCATGCAATATTATGGTGGATAAAATAAGTTTATAAAACCATGGGAGACTAGATGCCAAGAAGGTTAGGTTATCTCTTGCCTTGCTGCCGGGGCGTGTAGTACGGATCGTCGGTAGATAGGGGTGACCTCAACTCCGGAATCTATCGATACCCAAAAGAAAATACAAAGACCAAATAAATCACACGAGGACAAGTGCAATGCTCAATCACATGATGACATGTCAATTTCATGCAAGGACTCCATATATATATTTAATAGCAAAATTAAATGGTGAAGCCAAATAATTAGTGCAATTATTTGGAAACAACCCCATATTTAACTTAATGACCATATTCTTTATAAATTATTAAATTATTAGAGAAGTGGCTCAAGTATGCATGAACATGACATGAATGGTTAGGGTTTGCCCTTCCGATCATTTTGGTACTTTATTTGGAATTTTCTGAGTACCGAAGAATAAATAGCGAATTAAATAATTAATTGAATTTAATTCTTTAAAAAAATTATGAATAACATCACATAAATAGGTGTGATCATGATGTGATATTAGCACGGTTTGATTGCATTTGAAGTGTTGATCACATTGATATTTTATTCATAATTTTTGGATAATTATTTAACGAAATATGATTTTCACAATTTAGGTCTCATTTTTACCATTTTAGGAATTCTTAAAAGAAGGAGAAATTATTTCCTCAAAAGGGCAAGGCAATGTTACTAGCAGCTAGGTTTCATTTTGCTGAACACTTTGATATTTGATTTGTAATTTTTGAAGCAATATACAAAAATATATCAATTATTTAAACTGGTTTCAAATTCCAAAAAGGGAAAGTAATTCCCAGACAGGCCGGCCTTGTGCCGGCCAGGCCGGGCAAAAGGCTAGGGGGTGGCCCGAAGCCACCGGCCTTTGGCCGGCCCAGGCTGGGCGCGCGAGGCCGGGCTGGTGCCCGAAGCTGTCGGCCCGTGGCCGGCCCAGGCCGAGCGTGAGACCGGGTAGCTACCCGAGCCGTCCGGCCTCCGGCCGGCCCAGCTGGGTCCGGGTCCGGGGCCGGGCGCGCGGTGACGGCGATGCCGGCGGCGACCGGCGTGGTCAACGGCGGCGAGGATGGAAAAGAGGGATGCGAGAGAGGCCAAAGAGGCCGCAGGCCTCACCTAGGAATCTATGAGGGGGTCGGTGTCGGCGGGGAAAGGCGGAGACGCCGGAATCAAGGCCGGCGGGCGACGGCAGCGGCGGACGTAGTCGAGGACGCAGGCGACGAACGGGCGACCCTGGCTCGATTCCATTGGTGAGGAGGGAGTGACGGCGTGGCGGAGCGGACGGTGGTCCTCGGCTCGCCTCCGGGGAGGCTTCAATCGGCGACGATTCGACAGTGACGACGTCGGCTCCGCGACGGCGGCAGGGGAAAAACAAGGGTGGCGTCGATCCGGAAAAAGGGGGAGGAATGGAGAGGGCAGGTGGCGACGCTCGTCGTGGGCATCCTGACCACGGGACACGGCAGGGAGGGCCCGAGGTCGGCACTCGGCGCATGCAGTGCCATGGCCGCCACTGTGCGGGAAAAGAAAAATTCGCAAAAAACCTCTATTTCAAGTTCCTTTATTTACAAACTGGTCCAACAGCAGTTTAACGATTTAATTGAGGCAACATGACATTTTTATAAAATCTGTAAAAATTCATATAGGCTCCATTTAACTTTGTGTGATCACAAAAATTGGTGAGGCAAAATAAAATGTTTTGGTCAAAATTTGTTCACAGCTTTTGATTAAAAGTATTTTTGACAAATTCCAATTTTTATTTAATTGAAGCACTTAAACATTTCCAAAAATAATGAAAATATTCATGGCGACTCTCACACTAACATTGAAGCTCCCCATGATTTTAGTTTGAATTTTTGGAATGTTTAATTTGGTTTCAAATATAGAAATTGAATTGAACCAATTTGAATTCTCAAATTCATTTCTTATTTGACAATATTTAGAAATTGAGAATTGGTTTCAAAAAGTAAACTTGGAACTTCCTAAACCATTTGGAAGTCCAAGAATGATTTGGTTTGCTAAGTTGAGCATTTGCATTGGTTTGGATGTTGGGAAGTTTGCCTCCCCATTTCAATTTGTTTCCAATTGGATGTTAGAGTTAACAATTGCATATGGATGCTATGATGCAAAACAAGAATGCAAAAAGTGGAAAAATTCTTCGTATTTTTCATTACCGGGCTGGGTCTGTTACAATTCTACCCCCCTTACAGGAATCTCGTCCCGAGATTCTAGGCTTGAGTGAAGAAGGGGTATTCCTGACGAAGGCTAGTTTCTCGCTCCCATGTGGCTTCCTCCTCGGAATGGTTCGACCATTGAACTTTTAGGAACTTGATAGTCTTGTTGCGGGTTTTCCTCTCCGCTTCATCCAAGATGCGGATAGGATGCTCGCGATAGGTCAAATCCTCCTGGATGTCCAACACCTCATGATCAACCCCACGGATTGGATCCTTGAAGCAACGACGGAGTTGGGAGACATGGAAAACATCATGGACATCCGGGAAGTTGGAGGGCAACTCAAGTTGATAGGAGAGATCTCCTCGCTTGGCTAGGACGGTGAAAGGGCCAACATAGCGAGGTGCCAATTTGCCCTTGATTCCGAAGCGACGAACGCCTCGGAGAGGAGAGACTCGGAGATAAGCTTTATCACCAATTTCATAGTGAACCTCTTGATGGTGCTTGTCATAATAGCTTTTCTGACGGGATTGAGCTGCCTTGAGATTATCCCGAATGACACGGACTTTCTCTTCGGCTTCATTGATCACATCCGGACCGAAGAGTGGCCTCTCCCCGGTTTCAGACCAATTTAGGGGAGTCCGGCATTTTCTCCCATAAAGGACCTCAAAGGGAGCCATTTGCAAACTGGCTTGGTAGCTATTGTTGTAGGAGAACTCGGCGAGGGGGAGGTACTTTTCCCAACGCTTGCCGAAGGAGATAACACAAGCCCGAAGCATATCCTCAAGAACTTGGTTCACCCTCTCCGTTTGACCGTCGGTTTGAGGATGATTGGCGGTGCTGAAGTTGAGGCGGGTTCCGAGAGCCTTTTGGAAGCTTTGCCAAAATTTGGACACAAACAAGCTTCCACAGTCTGAAATGATCCTGAAGGGAACACCGTGCAAGGGAACAATCCGGGCCATATACAGCTCCGCCAGTTTAACGGAGTTGATATCTTCTCGAACCGGAAGGAAATGGGCGACTTTGGATAGGCGGTCGATGACGACCCAGATGGCATTGTTGCCCTTTTGTGACTTTGGAAAGCCGGTGATGAAATCCATACCAACTTCATCCCATTTCCACTCGGGAACGGCTATGGGGCGAAGGGTACCAGCTGGTCTTTGATGTTCAGCTTTCACCCGGCGACAGACGTCGCATTCAGCAACATATTTGGCAATTTCCCGCTTCATGCGAGTCCACCAGAATTTGGGGCGGAGGTCTTGGTACATTTTGGTGCTACCGGGATGGATGGATATGGGAGATTCATGTGCCTCTTGGAGAATTAACCCTTTGGTATTTCCACTCTTGGGCACCACAAGACGACCTTCGAAATAGACAACACCGGAGTCATCGATGGAGAAACACTTAGCCTTTCCACTTGCGACATTCTCCTTGATCTTGAGGATGCCAGGATCGTTTTGCTGGGCGGCCTTGATTTCATCCTCAAGAGTGGATTTGATCTCGAGGTTAGCTAGAAAACCGGAAGGAACAATTTCTAGATTCAACCTAGCAAACTCCTCATGAAGAGCGGGTTGGGCCTTTTCAACCATCAAGGTATTGCAATAGGCTTTGCGGCTCAGGGCATCCGCCACGACATTTGCCTTGCCGGGCTGGTAGTTGAGGGTCACATCATAATCTTTAATCAATTCCAGCCATCTTGTTTGTCTCAAGTTCAGATCCGGTTAGGTGAAGAGATACTTCAGACTTTGATGGTCGGAGTAGATCTCGCAACGATTGCCCAACAGGTAGGGACTCCATTGCTTCAGAGCATGTACCACGGCGGCAAGCTCCAAATCATGAGTTGGATAATTTTGCTCATGTGGTTTGAGTTGACGGGAGGCATAGGCGACCACATGGCCTTCTTGCATCAAAACACAGCCCAAGCCTTGGAGAGATGCATCACAATAGGTGACAAAGTCCTTGTCGGTGTCGGGAAGGACAAGCACCGGAGTGGTGGTGAGCTTGACCTTGAGAGTTTGGAAACTTTCTTCAGCCTTGTCTGACCATATGAACTGCTTGTTCTTCTTGAGGAGGTCAGTCAATGCTTTGGCTATTTTGGAAAAGCCCTCGATGAATCGACGGTAATAACCCGCCAATCCAAGGAAGCTTCGAATATCCTTGGCGGACTTGGGGTTGGCCAATCCAGGATTGCCTGAATCTTGTCTGGTATCACCGCTACTCCGGCAGCTGACACCACATGACCGAGAAAAATGAGCTCCTTTAGCCAAAACTCACACTTGGAGAACTTGGCATAGAGGCGGTGATCTCGAAGCTTGGTCAAGACTAGTCGAAGATGCTCAGCATGCTCTTCTTCAGTTTTGGAATAGACAAGGATGTCATCGATGTAAATAATGACAAACTTGTCGAGGTACTCGTGGAAGATGGAGTTCATCAGCCTCATGAATGTAGCCGGAGCATTTGTGAGGCCGAAGGACATGACGGTGTACTCATATAACCCATAGCGGGTAGTGAAAGCCGTCTTCGGAATATCCTCCTTTCGGATTTTAATCTGATGGTAGCCTGACCTCAGATCCATCTTGGAGAATACCGTTGCTCCAGCTAGCTGATCGAATAGGTCAGTTATTCGAGGAATGGGATACTTATTCTTGATGGTCACCGCATTCAGAGGGCGGTAATCAACAACCAGCCGAGGAACATTTGTATCCCTCTTCTTGACAAAGATGACCGGGCAGCCCCAAGGTGAGCTACTCGGCCGGATGAATTCCTTTTCTAGCAGCTCATCAAGTTGCTTCTTTAATTCAGTTAGCTCCTCCGTTGGCATACGGTAGGGCCTCTTGGAAATTGGGGCGGTTCCCGGAACCAACTCAATCACAAACTCCACGCTGCGATCAGGTGGCATGCCGGGCAATTCCTCCGGAAAAACATCTGGGAAATCACACACCACATCTACTTCATGCATTTCAGGCGGTGTGGTTCCTTCCAGAAAACATAGGCTGATCTCCGGAGAGAGAGGAGCGGCAGCGGATGGAACTGCGGACGAAGGTGACCAATAACTCACCAGCCCGACGGTTGGGTGGACCACGGTGACAGACTTGGCAGCACAGTCCAGGTTGGCCTGATATTTGACTAGCCAATCCATACCCAGAATCACATCTAGCCCATCTGACTTCAGTGCTATCAGCTGGAACGGGAAGGACCAGTAGCCTATGGTAATCTGAACCTCGGAAGTAACCCACTTGGTTTGCCAACGAGACCCTGGTGTTTTAACCACTAGCGGGGAGTCCATGTTCTCAAACGGTATTTGATGGTTGTGTGCAAATGCTATGGATATGAAAGAATGCGATGCTCCAGAATCAAACAAGACTGAAGCTGGGTAATCATTGATTCGAAGCGTACCCATGAGAACTCCGGGGTCCTCTTCGACTCCTTCAGCCGAGACGTGGTTCAGTCGTCCACGGCTGACACTTGTAGCCTTGGCTGCTGGGGTAGAGGGTGCTGGTGCAGGTGCTGCGGTAGCCGGTGCCTTCTGGGGACACTCCCTGGAGTAGTGCCCCGGCTGGCCACAAGCGAAGCAAGTGAGCCCCGGTGGTGCAGGCAGCCGAGGTCGAAAACCGCCTCCAGCCGCACCCAAGGTCGAAGTAGCTGGGCAAGGCGGAGGTGGCAAGTACCCGGTAGGCTTTGGCGCGAAGGGTGCCTTAGGCACAGCGCTGAAGGGCACAAATACCCGGTGCTTCTTGCCCTCAGAAGAAGAGGAGCTCTGGTTGTCGGTGGAAGCTGGCCTCTTGGAAGCCTCCAGCTCCTTCCTACCCTGCTCCATGGTGAGAGCCTGGTTGTAGAGCTCCTGGTAGGAGGTGAACTTGAAGGGTAGGAGCTCGTATCGGAGACGAGGTGCGAGCCCCTTGCGGAAGAGGTATTGCTTGTCCTCATCATTCGTCACGTCCCGCGGGGCGTAACGGGAGAGGTGGTTGAACTCCCGCCCATAGGCTTGGACGTCCATGCGTCCCTGGGTTAGATCCAGGAACTCCCTCCTCTTGAGGTCCATGACGGGCTTGGGGATGTACGCCGCACGGAAAGCGGCACAGAAATCCTCCCAAGTGAAGACATGGCCCACGGCAAACATTGCCACGTGGCTCTCCCACCAGGAGCCGGCGGCTCCATTCAGTAGATAGGTGGCGAAATTGACTTGTTCCGCCACCGGAACGTGAAGAGCGGCAAACTTGCGCTCTAGAGCCCGAAGCCAATCATCCGCATCAAGCGGCTCCTTAGCTTCAGTGAAGGTGGGAGGTTGGGAGCGCAAGAACTCCGTGAGAGTGTTGCAGTCTGTGTTCCTCCTGGCCCCTTGCTGCACCAGCTGCTCGAGCAGACGCTCATTTCGCAGCCGGTTTTGCTCAATGGCCATCAGGACCTCCGCCATTGAGGGTGGCGGCGGTGCATCAGGATTGCTTGATTCCCCACGACGGGTAGGAGCAATTGTGAAGAATTGGAACAATGACAAGTTAGTAACCAACTCCGACAGATAGGGTAGATCATTAGAGTGCTTCCAGATATAGATATTGGAGATGGCAAATCACAGAACAGATTTAGGCAACCACGGATGACATCACGTCATCGCGGCGATAGCAATCGGATATAACGGACTCGAGACATAACTGGACGGTAAGAACCCAAACCCCGAGAACCTAAACATCGACACCAAGCATAAAACAAATAGAGGTAAGAATCAGAGTAGAGCGAGTTGGATGAGGAGTAAAAAGAATCCTAAGAAGGTTTTCACAACTCATTTTTAGGTTATAAATAATTTTCAACTAGACTCGACATCGACCAATAGAAAGGGTTTCCTACAGCCAGTCCTGCTCTGATACCAACTTGTAGCGCCCCGACCCCAGAACTATACAGTGAAGCGTTGTGAAACCGGTCATGCTACACAATCGAGGGTTACTGGGTTTACCAATCCCAGGCCAAAACTCATTGGCAGGTGTGCTCGGAATGGATCATCGGCACACAACACCTCGATCATGCCATAAGCTCAGACATCGCTATCACGTATAGTAAAGAGACCGAGACTTGTGGAACAACTGGCACATTGCAGACTCTACGATACAAAAGCATATAGCAACTCATATAAGAGAAGATACAAATATTACACACAAAAGGATCACAGATCCAACAATACATCAAGCGGAAGCGGGTAGTGTTGTCTAACAACAAGATGCAAATATATGGCCTGAGAGGCCTACAAATAAAGGATCCCAGTCAGCTTGTTCCACGGTCCCAAGCTACCACCTGGGAATCCCGGACTACTAGTCGACGTCCACGAAGAACCCACCTAGCTGCTCGGTGTCGTCCTCCTCTGAAATACAAATATAAAGGCAGCAAAGAGAGACTGAGTACGACGTACTCGCAAGTTTAGTAGGGCGATATAGGCCCAATGCTGACGGAGGCTCTAAAGCTATATATGTATTTCTTTTGCATAAAGCTAATTTTCATAAACCGAAACATAATTGACACATGGCATTCGTCTACTTAGAATAGTTTTTATAAAGGGGGTAAGAGAGTAATCTTTTCCTCTTCGGTTCTCGGCGAACCAACTTGTAGCCAAAATCAACTCTCATCTCCACCAAAGGCACTCCCTCGAATCACCCTCGAGGAAATGAACCTTTTTCACACATGTTGAGTTGCAACCTTTAGCTGCCAAATTTTAATTCATTAGGTTATACTTTTCTATGAGCTAATCCGCCTTTCCCAAGATTTGTCCATAACCGTGGACACGGCTTTTCGAAAAGATTTACCCTGCAGGGGTGTACTAGTTTACCCATCGGTACCGTCCGGCTCACCTGATTGGCCCTCTTCCGGGGAAGGCCGGCGAGTGGGCGCGGTTAGACCTTTACATTGCATGAGGCTTACTCAAGGACCATCCGTGTGCGGAAGGACAGGTTCAGCGCCTCCAACGCCCTGCCCCGCGGCCACATCCTAAACACCACCGTCCTCGTTTCTTTTCCACCCACACACTCACGCGCAAATGGAAATAGCAAACTAGAGGACCCTTGACAAGCCCCTCACAACTTATTCGGTCACAAGGGATTCCATATGTCCCCACCTTTGGAAGCACGCTCGGTTCTTGGTTCTAGCTAAAAGCACTCTCAGCCTAGGCGGCAAGAATGAGGCAAAACACCATCCCCGATGGCAACTCATCCAAGCCTTTAAGCAAATTAATTAAGTACCACACACACCCTCCACATTGTCCGATCATTCCATCAATTGCATAAATCATGGAAATAAACAACGGACAACTAAGCATTTAACTAAGCATGGCTAAGCATTGCTAAGCATATAACAACAACAATTATATTCTTGTCTCCGGCCAACACATCAACACTAAGGTTCATAGGTAGGGATACATGTGATTGGCTCGGGGAAAAACATGCATTCATAGGATACTCTATGTCTTGATCAAAAATGACATTTGAACCGCATGCAATATTATGGCGGATAAAATAAGTTTATAAAACCATGGGAGACTAGATGCCAAGAAGGTTAGGTTATCTCTTGCCTTGCTGCCGGGGCGTGTAGTACGGCTCGTCGGGGTAGATAGGGGTGACCTCAACTCCGGAATCTATCGATACCCAAAAGAAAATACAAAGACCAAATAAATCACACGAGGACAAGTGCAATGCTCAATCACATGATGACATGTCAATTTCATGCAAGGACTCCATATATAGATTTAATAGCAAAATTAAATGGAGAGCCAAATAATTAGTGCAATTATTTGAAAACAACCCCATATTTAACTATAATGACCACATTCTTTATAAATTATTAAATTATTAGAGAAGTGGCTCAAATATGCATGAACATGACATGAATGGTTAGGGTTTGCCGTTCCGATCATTTTGGTACTTTATTTGGAATTTTCTGAGCACCGAAGAATAAATAGCGAATTAAATAATTAATTGAATTTAATTCTTTTAAACAAATTATGAATAACATCACATAAATAGGTGTGATCATGATGTGATATTAGCATGGTTTTATTGCATTTGAAGTGTTGATCACATTGATATTTTATTCATAATTTTTGGATAATTATTTAACGAAATATGATTTTTCCCAATTTAGGTCTCATTTTTACCATTTTAGGAATTCTTAAAAGAAGGAAAAATTATTTCCTCAAAAGGGCAAGGCAATGTTACTAGCAGCTAGGTTTCATTTTGCTGAACACTTTGATATTTGATTTGTAATTTTTGAAGCAATATACAAAAATATATCAATTATTTAAACTGGTTTCAAATTCCAAAAAGGGAAAGTAATTCCCAGACAGGCCAGCCTTGTGCTGGCCAGGCCGGTCAAAAGGCCGGGGGGTGGCCCGAAGCCACCGGCCTTTGGCTGGCCCAGGCTGGGCGCGCGAGGCTGGGCTGGTGCCTGAAGCTGCTGGCCCGTGGCCGGCCCAGGCCGAGCGCGAGGTCGGGTAGCTACCCGAGCCGTCCGGGCTCTGGCCGGCCCAGCTGGGTCCGGGGCCGGGCGCGCGGTGACGGCGATGCTGGCGGCGACCGGCGTGGTCAACGGCGGCGAGGAAGGAAAAGAGGGACGCGGGAGAGGCCAAAGAGGACGCAGGCCTCACCTGGGATCCTATGAGGGGGTCGGCGTCGGCGGGGAAAGGCCGGAGACGCCGGAATCGAGGCCGGCGGGCGACGGCAGCGGCGGAGTTAGCCGAGGACGCAGGCGACGAACCGGGCGACCTCGGCTCGATTCCGTTGGTGAGGAGGGAGCTGACGGCGTGGCGGAGCGGACGGTGGTCTCGGATTGCTCCGGGGAGGCTTCAATCGGCGATGATTCGACGGTGACGACGTCGGCTCCACGGCGGCGGCAGGGGAAAACAAGGGTGGCGTCGATCCGGAAAAAAGGGGGAGGAATGGAGAGGGCAGGTGGCGATGCTCGTCGTCGGTGTCAACCACGGGGCACGTCAGGGAGGGCCCCGACGACGGCATGGGCATCGGCCAGCTCGGTGGCATGGCGCCAGTGCCATGGCCGCCACTGTGCGGGGAAAGAAAAATTCGCAAAAAACCCCCTATTTCAAGTTCCTTTATGTACAAACTGGTCCAACAGTTTTAACGATTTAATTGAGGCAACAGAACATTTTTATAAAATCTGTAAAAATTCATATGGGCTCCATTTAACCTTTATGTGCTCCACAAAAATTGGCGAGGCAAAATAAAATGTTTTGGTCAAAATTTGTTCACAACTTTTGATTAAAAGTATTTTTGACAAATTCCAATTTGTATTTAATTGAAGCACTTAAACATTTCCAAAAATAATGAAAATATTCATGGCGAATCTCACACTAACATTGAAGCTCCCCATGATTTTAGTTTGAATTTTTGGAATGTTTAATTTGGTTTCAAATATAGAAATTGAATTGAACCAATTTGAATTCTCAAATTCATTTCTTATTTGACAATATTTAGAAATTGAGAATTGGTTTCAAAAAGTAAACTTGGAACTTCCTAAACCATTTGGAAGTCCAAGAATGATTTGGTTTGCTAAGTTGAGCATTTGCATTGGTTTGGATGTTGGGAAGTTTGCCTCCCCATTTCAATTTGTTTCCAATTGGATGTTAGAGTTAACAATTGCATATGGATGCTATGATGCAAAACAAGAATGCAAAAAGTGGAAAAATTCTTCGTATTTTTCATTACCAGGCTGGGGCTGTTACACTTGCCGCCCATGCGCCACACGCTGTTGTCTCGCCTCCGCGCTTGGAGGGCCCAACAGGGCCCGCCCACCTCCACCCGCCGCTTTTTCGGCGATGACAGCGGCAGAGTACCTGACGGTGGCCTTTCTTGGGGTTAGGTTTGGGGCCTCCAGGGCCGCTCGCGCGAGAGCAACGTGGGAGGAGGAGCGAAGCGTTCTCGATTTGGGGATTTCTAAAATGGTTGTCAAGCACCAGAGGAGTTCCGCGCCCGTCCGCCCAAACACCGCCGACTTGCCTTGCTTCCCATGCGCTGTAAAATGGTTGTTATCACAAAAAAAGAATCATAAGACTGTGTTATTACCAACTAATGCATGTCCTCGCATGCAAAAATAGCTTAATAATATGTTAATCCGGATTTTATTTCTAAAATGGTTGTAAAGCCCAGAGGAGTTCCGCCGCCCCTCCGCCCAACACCGCCGACTTGCCTTGCTTGCCCCTGCTTTGTAAAATGTTGTTATCACAAAAAAAGAATCATCAGGACTGTGTAATTACCAACTAATGCATGTCCTCGGCATGCAAAAGGAGTTATCAGATGTGAAGCCGATTTCATTGCTAAAAGGGTTGTAAAGCACTAGAGAGTTCCGCGCCCCTCCGCCCAAACACCGCCGACTTGCCTTGCTGCCCATGCGCTGTAAAATGGTTGTTATCACAAAAAAAGAATCATAAGACTGTGTAATTACCAACTAATGCATGTCCTCGCATGCAAAAAGAGTTAATAATATGTTAATCCGGATTTTTTTGAGAGATATGTTAATCCAGTTAAATCAACAGCTGAGGCATACCGAACAGCTACGTACCGAGAGTTTGAATCAGCTGTAACTTAAGACACGTGAGAACCTACGGCTTCTCTCTTTCCTATTCAAACTTAATTAAGACACGTGAGACCTACTCAAACTCAGATAGCTAATCCGGCCGGATACAAACTCCTAAGCTAACACGTACCAATCGTAGACTCGCATGCAACACGTACCAATTGTAGACTCGCATGCAATTCTACACGTACGTGACGATGTGAGGATTCAAATCAAATTAGAAAACACTTGCGTTATTTCTTCGATTCTCCCACGTTACATCGGAATCGACTTCCATTGTTTCTTTGATTCCCACGTTACATCGGATCAAAAAAAATTAATCCAACGGTGGAGATATCACGACCTACCAACGAACCATCACCTATTGTAATTTTATAGTTTAGATTGCTTTTAAATCATTCCCCTATTCTTATTGATCCGGGGTGGACTCAAGTTAAGATGAGAAAGTCTTTTCAGTTTGAGTTGTGATGGTTTCTTAGAGAGGATTTAAGTCCTGTAGTTGAAAAAGTATGGAAAGGACGGTTCCCTGGTAAAAGTGCTTTGGATATTTGGCAGAATAGGGCTAGGAAACTTAGCCATGTCCTTTAAAGGTGGAATTTAAATTATGTTTGGTTTTATAAGAAACAAAAAAGAGGTTCTTGTAGATGCCATTGAACGACGCTATGGAGACGGATTTAAAACCCCATTGGTAACGGAGAAAGATTTCGTTGTCCGACCACGGTCACTGATGTGAAATATCTCAATCACGATGGTCTATGCACCGTTGCCCATATTAAATGGAAAACAGTGAGAATATATGTTTGTTGCGTTAAGTGAATGCATCAGATACGAAGATTAGTTCTAACCATTTCTATAAGGGCTAGAGGAAACAAACAAAAGACATGGTGAGGCTGGTTGCATCGTGGACAGAGCCCCGCTCCTGCTATTAGATGGCCGCCGGTTTGTCACCGTCTTCCTGTACGCCCCGCTGTACACAAATCTTACTCCCGAAAACACCGGCTACTGGGCACCATGGACGGAGCACCGCTCCTACGTCCACGTCCGCCGTATAATCTACCGTCCTCCTCCACATCCTAAGGGATATGAGAAAATTCACAACTAAGATAATATCTTCCTATGCAAGTAAACATAGTGAAGTTACTCTAAGTAACTATAATAAGAATTGGAAGACAATACTAAGAAAAAATTAATAACCTAAACATAGCATGTTTACGATGATCCATAAGTGTAGGGGATCGCAACAGTCTTCGAGGGAAGTATTTCAACCCAAATTTATTGATTCGACGTAAGAGGAGCAAAAAAAAGATTTATAAGTCTTAGAACTGAGTTGTCAATCCATTCACACTTGGAGAAATACTTGCTTGATATAATTTATTATTAGCGATAATAATGGAGTAACATCATTGACATGATAGCAGTAGTAACAGTAGAACAATACTAACTGATATAGTAGTGACGGCAAAAATGATTAATGAGAGCAACAGAACTAAAACACCGTAGGCATGTGATGGTTAAATGGGCGTTGCATGGATAAAATCAATCATGTAAATATAGCATCCGATTCAAAACTCATGTGTAGGCACGTGTTCCAACTATAGTCATATGTGCTTGCAATACTTTCACTTCTGTAGTCCTACCCTCCCGTTTCTGCGGGGCCAATAAAGGAACTTAGGACAATTAAGGTACTCATTTTACAAAGCAACAGAACAAAGCATTAACACTCAATGAACACATGTAATTCTCAAATCAAAGTCTTATCCTTTAATACCCGAATCATGTCACCTTGGGGTCGCCGGTTCCAAACAATTGACATGTGCGTACAACTTGCAGGTATGATCAAAACATCAAGTATATTAATGAAAATATAAAGTGTTCAGATCTGAAATCATGACATCTGGGCCATAGATATCCTTAACAATTCTAACATCTATTACATGATAAATCTCGTCCAATCCATGTTCCTACATAAGGGGATTAATCACACATGGATGGGAGAAGCATGATGGCGTGGTGGAGAGTCATTGGTCATGATGATGGCGATGATTTGACCCTCTCCAGAGGCCAAGACAACCTCCAGACCAACCTTCTGGGAGAGTTTCGAGGCGTTGGTGGCTCCGTATCGTGGATGGGAAAGTCTCTGGATATTAGGTCGTTTTGCGTCGGGAGGAAGATATAGGCCGAAGGGGGTCGAGAGGCAGCGCTCTAGGTGGACCCGTGGGTGGGGCCCATGGACAAGCCCTGAGGCGCTGCCCCACCCAGTGTGGGCCCCTAGAAGCTCCCCTCTTGATGCCCTTCGGGATCCGTGTGTCTTCTGGTCCAAAACTGGTCCTCGGTTTTTTTGGGAATGTTTTGTGAATATTGTATTTCTACACAAAAATAGACACCACGACAGTTCTGCTAAAAAGAGCGTTAGTCCGGGTTAGTTCCAATCAAATTATGCAAGTTAGAGGGTAAACCAATAGCAAAAGTGTTTGAAAAATTCTATATTTTTGGACATATCAGTTTACTGTAAATAACTTATAGGGCCACCTTGTGGGCTTTCTCGGTGCCGAATGCAAGAAATGCAACTTTAGGAGTGCAGGCTCCGGTGAAAAATAACTAGCTTGATATTTGATACGTGTCAAGCGTATCTATAATTTTTGATTGATCCATGCTTGTTTTGTGTCATTGTCACATGTTTTTATCATCTTATTATATCATTTTTAGGCATTTTATTGGACTAACCTATTAACAAGATGCCCAGTGCCAGTTCCAGTTTTTGCTGTTTTCTATTTCAGAAAATTTACTTCTGAAAATATTCTCGAAATTGGACGAAATTTTACGGGGAATTTTTATTCGTCAAGATGGAGAACTGGACCAAAGGGGATCCTGAGGGGCCACCCAGGGGCCAGGGGCGACCCCTGGCCGCGGCCCCACCAGGACCCGCGGCTGGGACCCGCCCCTGCCCCTGGTGGTCACCTCGGCCCCCCTCGACGCCCATAAATACCTAATTAACCTAATTTTGACGGGGCGGCGATTATTTTCCACGAACTCCAGCCGAAGCCGCCGCCACCCCTAAACCTATTTCGGGGAGATTCTGAAGTTGTTCTCGGCACCCTGCCAGAGGGGAGATCGATCACGGAGGGCTCTACATCGCCATAGCTTCCGTCGGGATGATGCGTGAGTAGTTCCACCTTGGACTACAGGTCCATGGCAGTAGCTAGATGGTTGTCTCTCTCCCTTGTGCTTCATGTTTATGATCTTGTGAGCTGCCTAACATGATTAAGATCGACTATTATAATGCTATATGATGTGTTTGTTGGGGTCCGATGGATTATGAAGTTATGATCAGATTGTGCATGATTCTTATATGTTAATTTATGTTTTTGCATGCTCTCTGATGTGCTTAGGTACTTTGGCTAAGTGATTGTGTGTATCTCCAAGAGAGAGTATTTATGCTAGATAGTTGGTTCATGCCCCCTCTTGTGCCTGGGCACGAGTGACAGAAACGTCTAAGGACGAGGGTGTGTTGTTGCGACTAGGGGTACAACAGTGGTGTTTATGTCTACGTAATTATAAATATTGCTTACATCATGCACTTTACTTAATACAAATGTCTGTTGCTTGCAACTTAATACCGATGGGTGACAGGCTGGATAGCAATCCCTAGGCGGATTTTTAGACAAAGATGCAGTTGGATTCAACGGTCTTTGTTATTTGTTGTGATGCCTACATGAATAGTACCATGAACTTTGATATAGCTAGATTAAGTTTGTGTCATAATCTTGTCAATTGCCCAGCTGTAATTTGTATACCCGTCATATAAGCATTTTATTTATTGGGGAGACACCACTAGTGAACCCATGGTCCCCGGTCCATCTTTTTCCATTGATTACAACATTGTTTACTTGTTTTTCATATTCACTTTCTTGCTGGTCCATTTTCATATTTTCATTCACTACACTATACGTTTAACCAATTTGTTTTCAGCAGACCGGGAATATTTACAACCTTCCTGCTGTTGGGGGCAAAGTATTTGTTCGAATGTGTGCAGGTCCATGTTCGTCGATGGTTAAGCGCCAGAGATCGTTGACGTGCACCTCGTTGTTGATTTCAAAGTCATACTGGTTCGATAAAATCTTGGTTCTTCACTGAGGGAAAACTACTACTTACTACATCCACACGTTTGCTTAGGGCACCGCCCAACTTTGCCAGCCGCATCAAGAAGTTTTCTAGCACCGTTGCTGGGGACCTTGGAGCTGCAGCAAGGGGAGTCTCACACTCTCAATCACTTTACTTTTATTATGTATTGCTTAGTTTATTTCTTGTTTTGCTTATTTTCTTGTTTAAAAAATTTAAAACCCAAAAAAATTAGTGTAGTCATTATTCTTGTTTTGCTTAGTTTTATCTTTTGCTTAGTAGTTATGTTTCCTCCTAAGTTTGGTATGAAAGATATTAGTGTGGCAAGTGGTTTGTCATTGATAGGAGTAATATTGAAGAATTTCTTAATCATGTTAATGGACTAAATAATTTTAGTGAAAAGCCTTTGGTTGAACTTTCTGATTCCTATGAAACTATTGTAGCTTCTTTGGTTGGAAGGATGGAAGCAAGATTCATTAACCTCAATCCTATTTTGCAGCAAATGTTTCTCAAACTTGATGATATGAAGTATGGTGAGGATAAGGATTTTGTGCAAAAGACTCTACTCATGGAGTTTAACGATGTGGCTAAAGAAGCTAGGAAGATATTTGCTCACTATAACATACTTGGACATGGTCTTGATATCGTGCATACCTTGAAGATTCTGGAAATCAAGACCAATAATTATGTTGGTAAAACTGAAGGTGAGGAAGAGGTAAAAATTCCTATTCCATTTAAATTGCTTGGTATGGTCGATGCTTTGGAAGAAAATTTTGGTCGGATCGCTCCTTAAAATCTATTTGATGAAAGTAGCCAACCAAAGAGAAAGGAAAAGGGAGATTCTCAGCCTTGCATTGGTAGTATACAATGTATTTATGATAAATTTGCTAGCATTGGTTTGGAAGATGACGATGATCTTGATTTTGAAAATACTTGATATTTGGCATTGCGCCTAGCTAAAATGCGTTAAAGAAAAAATGCTTGTTGGGAGGCAACCCAATATTTATTTTTGCTTTCTTGAGTCATGAAGTTTTTGCCTCTGTTGCAACTTTATTATATCTTTTTCTTTTGTTTTTTTTGTGCCAATAATTATCCTCTAATGCATTGAAAGTGCCAGGTGTTGATTTGCTGTCCAGAAACAGATTCTATGCGCCTGTTACAGAAAATCTCGAAAAATCCCAGAACGTGATATTTTGCTGAAACTTATTGACAGCAAGCCTGATACGTTTATCTATCTTTCATTAGTTTTAAGTCTTCTGATTTGAACTACGTAAGTACCTCTTATAATTCAATCTTTACAGACTGTTTAGTTTTTGATAGATTCTGCCTTTATTTGTATTTGCCTCTTTTATTAGCGTCATTCGCGGTAATTTTTGGAAGGAGTGCCACTTTGAGATTTAGTAAACATTATATAATGCTAAATCAAGTTTGTGCAATTTGTCTTGGTGGAACCCAAGTGGATTTTATTTTATGAGTACTAACCCTCTAATCAGTTTATGAGAAGTTTTGTGTGAAGAGAGTTTTTAAGTTCCACGAGAGAAGATGATGAAAGAAATTGAAGGATGGACAAAAGCACAAGCTTGCGGATGCCCCCATGGAATCCCCTTGGACATTCAAGAATACTCAAGCGTCTAAGCTTGGGGATGCCCAAGGCATCCCCTCTTCTTCATCGATAACCATCAGGTCGTCTCCGTTGAAACTAAGTTTTTATCACTTTACATGTTATGTGCTGTTCTTGGAGCGTCATTTTTTTTTCAGTTTTTTTTTATTTGTTTGCTGGTCATATGATTTATTGGATCCTAGCTATCTTGTGTGGGAGAGAGACACGCTCCGCTTTTTCATTAGAATACTTCTGTGATTCGCTTATATCTTGTTGAGTATTCTTAGCTACTGTTTTTTATCAGCTCTTGTGCTTCGTTTATATCTTTTTAAGATCTGTTAGTTGTTATTATTAAACTCTCTTGTTCTTCACTTATATTTTTTAGAGAGTTGCTTTGGTTGCTTGGTTGATGTGTTAGAACGATAGAATGTTGTGCACGTGGTAGCGGTATGAAATATAAAAAACCTACATAGTCTTGTAGATCTCTATATAGATAATTTGATACTATTCAATTGTTTTGAGGCATTAAAATAACTAATGGTTAAAATGTGATGGTTAACATTGTTAAAACTGATTAGTGGAGACGTGTTAGTAGAGTGTGGAGCCGTACTTTTCTGAACTAAAAACAACCTAAGTCAATAATGCTATTATATCATGAATTTTGCTCAGTTGAAAAGTAGTTCCTAGTGGCTAGTTACTGCTAAGGTCAGGGAAGCCAACGGGGCACTTGTGTCGCCGCCACGATCCCTCTTGGGGTGTTTTAATCACTTGTGGAACATTGAAACTGCTAGTTTTTTGCAATATATGAATGCATTGTTGAGTTTTGGTTTTTGGCACTTCCACCTCCATATTTTGCTAGCCTCTTCGGTGTTGTGCATTGCCCTCTATCACATCGAGATTGGCGCATACTTCGCCAGTACATCCAACTCCGTGGGAGGACTTCTTCTTGTTCTCCTACACATAAGACAATTATCTTCCTCAAAATAGCCACCATACCTACCTACCATGACATTTCCATAGCCGTTCCGAGATACATTGCCATGCAACATTCATCATTACATTACATGACTTGATGTCATTATTTATTGTCATATAGTTTGCTTGATCATTGAGTTAGTGTGATGTGTGGCTTGCCACATGTTCTACATTTTTTCCACACTACGCTCGATCATGCATTCTTTTTTTATACATCATGTATTAGTTTTTATGAGTTACGAGTACCAAAAGGTGTGAAGATCCATTTGTAATATAGAGTGTTGCTCCTACGGTGAGGTAAAAAATAGAAAAAAAGAAAGAGAAAAATAAAAGAGCCCAAAAGAGGCCAAATGAGAGCATTTAAAAGAGCCATGGAGGCCACCAAAACACCAAAAAAATAGAAAAAGAGAGAGGGCGCAACACTAGTATCCTTTTTACCACACTTCTGCTATGTTATCACCTACACTTCATTTTAGATAGTTCTCATGTTGATTTAGTAGTGGTTCCATTGGAATGCTTTCATACACTTATAGCTCTATGTGCATCCGTTGCATGGCAATCACTACTCCTCATTCAGTGTCAACTACGCGACTTCCTCTTGTCTTGTGGTTACCCTCTCCACTGTTTGAGCCTTTATTTTTGACCTTCCAAACCCACATCATTATTCTCTTTGCCATAACCTTTTGGTGTCAAAGACCACTTCCTACTCGCATGAGTTGAGTTGACTTCAAAACAGTTGATGTGGGAAGGAAATGAATTAGATCACTTGACTGGATCTTGACTATTTCATGAATAGCTACTTGTTGCTTTGTAGAATGATTGATACTTTACATTGGAGACATAATTTGCAATTCTTCTTTCTAAACCTTATGTATGGTTCCATGTCTCCAACACACTTATTCATGAAAAGTTTATAGCATTGTTAGCTAGCTTATGTTAATCATTGTTTGCTTGATGTCAAATATAGACAATTTTTTGTACCACTTTATTCACATCATGTGCTTTACATTACTATATTCATCAAGAATATGTTGGTAACATGTCTCATAAAAATTATTCTTTTTTATCACTTACCTACTTGAGGACGAGTAGGAGTTAAGCTTGGGATGCTGATACGTGTCAAACGTATCTATAATTTTTTATTGATCCATGCTTGTTTTGTGTCATTGTCACATGTTTTTATCATCTTATTATATCATTTTTAGGAATTTTATTGGACTAACCTATTGACAAGATGCCCAGTGCCAGTTCCCTGTTTTTGCTATTTTCTATTTCAGAAAATCTACTTCTGGAAATATTCTCGGAATTGGACGAAATTTTACGGGGAATTTTTATTCGTCAAGATGGAGAACTAGACCAAAGGGGAGCCTGAGGGGCTACCCAGGGGCCAGGGGAGACTCCTGGCCGCGGCCCCACCAGGACTCGTGGCTGGGACCCGCCCCTGCCCCCTGGTGGTCGCCTAGGCCCCCCTCGACGCCTATAAATAACTAATTAACCTAATTTTGATGGGGATGTAATTATTTTCCACGAACTCGACCCAAAGCCGCCGCCACCCCGAAACCTAATTCGAAGAGATTCTGAAGCTGTTCCCGGCACCCTGCCGGAGGGGAGATCGATCGCGGAGGGCTCTACATCACCATGCCTTCCATCGGGATGATGCGTGAGTAGTTCCACCTTGGACTACGGGTCCATGGCAGTAGCTAGATTATTGTCTCTCTCCCTTGTGCTTCATGTTTATGATCTTGTGAGCTGCCTAACATGATCAAGATCGACTATTGTAATGTTATATGATGTGTTTGTTGGGATCCGATGGATTATGAAGTTATGATCAGATTGTGCATGATTCTTATATGTTAATTTATGTTCTTGCATGCTCTCCGATGTGCGTAGTTACTTTGGCCAAGTGATTGTGTGTATCTCCAAGAGAGAGTATTTATGCTAGATAGTTGGTTCATGCCCCCCTCTTGTGCCTGGGCACGAGTGGCAGAAAATTCTGAGGACGAGGGTGTGCTGTTGCGACTACGGGTAAAACAGCTGTGTTTATGTCTACGTGATTATAAATATTGCTTACATCATGCACTTTACTTAATGCAAATGTCTGTTTCTTGCAACTTAATACCGATGGGTGACAAGCTGGATAGCGATCCCTAGGTGGACTTTTTAGACAAAGATGCAGTTGGACTGAACGGTCTTTGTTATTTGTTGTGATGCCTACATTAATATTACCATGAACTTTGATATAGCTAGATTAAGTTTGTGTCATAATCTTGTCAATTGCCCAACTGTAATTTGTTTACCCGTCATATGAGTATTTTATTTATTGGAGAGACACCACTAGTGAACCCATGGCCCCCGGTCCATCTTTTTCCATTGATTACAACACCGTTTACTTTCTTTTCATATTCACATCCTTGCTGGTATGTTTCCATATTTTCATTCACTACACTATATGTTTAACCGCTTTATTTTCAGCAGACCGGGAAGATTAACAACCTTCCTGCTGTTGGGGGCAAAGTATTTGTTCGAGTGTGTGCAGGTCCATGTTCGTCGACGGTTAAGTGCCAGAGATCGTTGACGTGCACCTCGTTGTTGATTTCAAAGTCGTACTGGTTCGATTAAACCTTGGTTCTTCACTGAGGGAAACCGCTACTTACTACATCCACGCCTTCGCTCGGGGCACCACCCAACTTTTTGCCTGCCGCATCAAGAAGTTTTCTGGCGCCGTTGCCGGGGACCTTGGAGCTGCAGCAAGGGGAGTCTCACACTCTCAATCACTTTACTTTGCTTTTGTCTTGCTTAGTTTATTTCTTGTTTTGCTTATTTACTTGTTTAAAAAATTTAAGACCCCAAAAAATTAGTGTAGTCTTTATTCTTGTTTTTCTTAGTTTATCTTTTGCTCAGTAGTTATGTTTACTCCTAAGTTTGGTATGAAAGATATTAGTGTGGGAAGTGGTTTGTCATTGATAGGAGTAATATTGAAGATTTTTTTAATCATTTTAATGGACTAAATAATTTTAGTGAAAAGCCTTTGGTTGAACTTTCTGATTCCTATGAAACTACTATAGCTTCTTTGGTTGGAATGATGGAAGCAAGATTCGTTAACCTCAATCCTGTTTTGAAGCAAATGTTTCTCAAACTTGATGATATGAAGTATGGCGAGGATAAGGATTTTGTGCAACAGACTCTACTCATGGAGTTTAATGATGTTCAGTACCCTGCTCTATCATGATCGTTAGATCAGACGTAAGAGATCATGAATTCTTGTGTTATCATGCACAACATGATCATGGAGAGTGAGTGTGATACTGGTATGGTCTTTGATGAACAGTTTGAGTGCCACACCCTCTTGCTGTGCCACATTAGGGAGTCCCGACCGATTATTCTGAATTATTTTACTATAATTTTCTGATTTTCTCCCATGCCTCAAGAAATTTGTGATGAAACAACTCAACACAAACTTCAAGATGCTGATATTATTGATCAGTTATGAGTGCTTAATGGAAATAAGTAGTTCGAGTGTCATGTTGTTTACTAAACATTACGTGATGTAAATTTTAATTTGATTTTTGGTACTATATAATTCTAATTGTTGTAATAACTATGTTATTTCTATTTAAAATTATTGTTAAACTATGCAATCTAGTTGCATGCCATTTAGATAGAAATATGAACATATATCGATGTAAATTTGCAAAAGAGAATAGAACTGACCGTTTGGGGGCACCCCGGAGGGATATGAGTCCCAATAGCTCCAGACCTGTGTTTGGCAGTCCGATAGCGAACACTTTTTCGGGTGTTTCCTGTTGTACAACCCCTGCCGGCTGGCCGGTCCCGAGGGTGTATAGCGTAGGCGAAGTAGTCGAAGGCGTCGCGGATGCGAAGAACACATAACTACAAAAAGTAAATTGACACAAGGTGTGATGGGACTTTCTATTTATTAATCTCTTTCCAACTGAGCGTACAACTCTCTGTTTCACAACTGGTAATAGTCCCTCCTATATATACTACTAGTGGCCAAAGTGGGTCAAAGGGATAAGGCCCATAACTTAACGTTAGTGGGGAAACCTTGACCAGGCAAAGGCACTACCCCCACGTACGGTCTCCCAACACTCCCCTTGGGCCGATATCACGTATTCTCTATGTCTCAAAAACTCTGAAAACCCAGTGGGAAAAAACTTGAAGAAAGAGCACATAGTATACATCATGGCGTTGCACGGACTGCCTCATTAAAAACCTTGTGTGAGAAACTTCAGAAAACTCACTAAGGAAAAAAGAGTACAATCCACTCAACCATTAAGTTGAGTACTCAATCATCGGGATCGAGATTTAATGACGAGTTTATGAAGATTCTCCCCCCGAACCTTGCATCTCCCTAAGTCACATCATACCACTTCCACAAACACATCTCTCAAAATAAGATGTTGGTAGTGACTTAGTATGCAAGATCGTTGCTTTGCTCATCTTTTGCAATCCATGTGCACAAAAGAACTTGGGGTCGATATGCTTTGGTAAGATTTCTCTTCACATAACCCGTATATACTCGTGCGACACAATCATCATTATCTTCATAGATAATGGTGGGGGTTTATATGATGTTCAGCCTACATATCAGCTGGATATGGCCTATCATCGATTGAAGCCATACACACTCTAGTGATGCTTCATACAGTGCTATGATTTCCGAGTGGTTCGTCGAAGCTCACACTATGATTTGCTTAGACGATTTCCAGGAAACAACAGTTTCATCACAAAGGAAAACATATCCAGTCTAGGATTTGGAAGTGTGCAGGTCCCTCAGGTACCCAACGTTACATAGCCTACAATCAGGAGGTCTTGATTCCTCCGGTAAAACATGCCAAGATCTTTGGTCCCTTCAGGTATCATAAGAGGTCCTTAACGTCTTTCCAATGTCTATTGGTAGGCTAAGAACTGTGCATAGCAAGCAAATTGACGGCAAACACAATGTTCATCCGTGTACAATTCGCGAGGTACATGATTGCGCCAAATGCACTCGAGTGGAGGAATTCTGGTCCTAGAACTTCCTCCCCCTCTCTCTTAGGCCTGACGGGTCCTTGTCCTGCTGTAAAGATCTCCCGATCATCGAGGTCTTGGAAGGATATGCCTTGTCCAATCCAAATCTTTCCAACACCTTTTGGGTGTAGGCAGACTGGTGCACTAAGATCCCAGTAGGGGAATTCTCAAGTTGCATACCTAGGCAGAACTTGGTTTCACCTAAGTCTTTCATCTCGAATTCCGACATCGGGTAGGAAATCGCTTCCTCAACATCCTTAGGTGTGCCAATTATATTTAAATCATCCACGTACAACAAGATAATACAGAAATCATCATGTGATCTCCGTATAAAAACACGTGGGCAATCTTCATTGCTCGTGTAGCTCTTCTTATGAAGGAAATTGCTTAAACGATTATACCACATCCTACCTTATTGTTTGAGTCCATACAATGACCTCTTTAGCTGATCACTATATAAACTACTATTTGCTCTATCGTGGTTCGTAACAGGGATACCTTCATGTATATGTTCGAATCCAAGTTAGCATAGGCAAGCGGTGACAACATCCATAAGTTTCATTTTCAAGTCCAAGTTTACTGCCGTTGATATCAAGTATCTAAAGGTAATTCCATCCATGATAGGGGAGTAAGTTTTCTCAAAATAGACATCTAGTCGTTGAGGGAAACTTTGAGCAACGAGCCTTGCTTTGTTCCTTAGTACCTCGTTATTTTCATTTCTCTTTCGAACAAAAACCCACTTGTGGCAAACAGGGCGTATGTGGGAAGGAGTTAGACAAACAGGTCCAAACACCTCTCTTTTGTTAAAAGAAAGTAACTCAGTAGTTATTGTGTCTTCTTCCAATCTTTCCAATCCGATCTTTTCTTACAATCAGCGAGCGTGTTAGGCTCGGGGTCAAGATCTATGATTGAGGCAATTTTTCTGGCAATATTAATGCCGACATTTGCCATAGCTCGGTTAATTGACTCACCCGAAGTAACATAGTTAATGGCCATTTCGTCATGGGGTGCATCAGGCACATTTCCTTGCTCCACTGGATTTCCCAATCCGGGGGCTAGGTCCTTTAGATTTCCCGCTCCAATGTGTGCGCACACATCAATGCTGGGTGTTTCCGATATAGGAAAATTCAAGTCTGGTATTTCATGCACCAAAATAACCGTACTTGTGCCAGGTCTCAACTGGCTCCCCTCTTCAGGGGCAGGTTGCGATAAATCTCTCATGTCCTTTTTCTTCGGGCGTCCCCGAGTACTTGGGATTTGAGAAACCGGATTCCTCGTCCTTTTAGGCCTAAGGACGGGAGCGGGTATACCATTATTTAACTTCGGTATTTCAACTCTTTCCGGTGCATTGCGCACAGGCACATGCGACTTTGTCAGTCTTTAAGTCACTAAAATGATCAGGCAGTTGATTTGCTAACGAGTGCAAATCTATTATCTTTTGGACTTCTCTATTAGACTCAGCAGTGTGCGGGTCATGAGCGTGGATCCCCATAGCTTGCCACGTAATTTCTCGACTTTTATGATCAAGGGGTTGATTATCTCCCCCTAAAGTCGGGAAAAGATCCTCATAAAAAATGCAATCAGCGAAACGATCCGTGTGACAGTCACCTGTCGCGGGGTCAAAAAACCTGATTATGGACACAGTCTCATAACCAATGTATATCCCTGACTTACGGAGCGGTCCCATTGCTGATCGCTGAGGGGGTGGTATTGGTACATATACCTGGCAACCGAACCTACGAAGGTGGGAAAGTTTTAGTGCCGACCCTTGTGCAAGCTGCATAGGAGAGTGGATGTTGTAGGCCGACGGTCGAAAGTTGATGAGATTGGCAGCGTGTAACACTGTGTGACCCCAACATGTAGTTGGTAAATTACAACCTTGAAGGAGCGGTCGGGCAATGAATTTAATTATTTTAATCAATGCCTCCGCAAGTCCATTTTGTGTGTTGACGTGCGGTACAGAGTGCTCGACTTTGATTCCCATTGCCATGCAATAATCATCGAACGCCTTTGAAGTAAATTCACCGGCGTTGTCCATTCGAATGAACTTTATACGATAGTCAGGAAATTTGTTCCTCATTTGTATGATCTGAGAGATCAATTTTGCAAAACCATGGTTCCTTGTTGACAGTAGGCAAATATTAGACCATTTAGAGGAAGTGTCGATGAGAACCATGAAGTACCTAAACGGCCCTGAGAGGGGCTAAATATGACCGCATATGTCCCCTTGAATACATTCCAAGAACGCGGGGATTTCATCCTTCACCTTTAGGGGCGATGGTCTAATGATTAATTTCCCCGCAGCGCATGCGGAGCACACGAAATCATTAGGATTCGGGAATTTTTTCACATTAACACTATGACCATTCAGGTCTGCTCGATTCTCGGGAGGGAAATCCGCACCATAGGTGTGATCTAAAAATTACGTATAGCGCAAAAACGGAAAGGAAATCTAGAGACGAATCCATTTTTGCCTTTCCATTTTTGCGACCAATTGCGGTTTATACCTTCGTGATCCGATGAGGCGAGCCTGCTTGATGTAGGCTCGACGAAGACTCGACGGAGAGACACGTGCTGATAACGGGTTGTACAACATTTCCAATGAAAATCGAGAGCGTGGGCGCCTTAAGTCGAAAAAATGCACGAGATACTGCAGCATATAGCAGAGGACGTGAACACGTATAGACAAACTAGCAAAATTCACGACACAGAGCCCGAATGTATGCATACTGTCCGCAAAACAGATGTTGGTCTCAAAAGAGGGAAGACTACCCCCAAAAAATTCCAAAGTTGCGACCAGAAGAGAAAAAAAATGAGGACATGAAGAAAAAAGAGATCGACCGAGCTTCTTCCAAATGCACGAATCAAGGAAAAATAGCCCGTGCAAAGGGAGCCGATGCCGATCCTAGCCTTAATTTGTCAAGGACACGGAAGTGTCGGTAGTCGGTACGACTGCCCTGCTGACTAGGTGACTAGGTAGATAGACCGAGCAGGTCATCGCTAGCTAGTGACCAGGGCCCCTGGGGCTGGGGCCTCGCCGGAGCTGCGCGGTCCACGGCATGACCGTCGCCGTCCCTTCGTGCAGCGTCGCGTGCGCCGTCCCTGCCGCACGCGCGTCTTGGCTCTGAAGACGGCCGCCGCCGTCATCTGGGACATGTCTCGCGGCGTTGGCGGCGACGGGCGCGCAAAGAAGCGCCGCGATGATGATGATGATGATGAGCACGGACATGGACGCCGGAGCCGGACTGGTCGCTGCCATGGACCTCATAGGTGAACGGTCGTTGGCTCGTTGGAGCCGCCAATGGAGGTAGTGCCTACCTGTAGAGATGCACAATCAGCTCGATCGGCGAGTGGTGGTTACGAACAGGGATTACGGTTAGGGCTGCTGGGTCGGCATGGTGTATATAAAGCCGATGTGCTAGAGAACGAGCGTGAAGCTCTGTGGCCTACTCCATTGAAATTAAAACTAGCTATGTTGTACTCCTACTAGGAGTACATGTTTGTCTGAAGACAACGGTTACCCTCCGTTCATAAATATAACATGCATGTTTTAGCTTTTTATAGATTCACATATATCTAGACACGTTTTAGTGTATTTGTTAACTCATTTCAATCTGTATCTAGTCAACATTTAAAATAGCTACGATGTCTTATATTTAGGAATGGAGGGAGTATATGCATCTGCATGAGAGTTTGCCCTAATTGCGACGAGAAGACCAGCCTGGCCTAGTAGGCCGTAGGCCACACTACAATTGTCATTTTCATGCTTGGACATTTGCATAGGATAGCTAAGTTTATCATATATAGTATGTTCACATAGTCACATGCATGTCACATGGTGACATGAAATATTCAACCCACTATCATGTTACCGAAAAAACTGTCTTGAGGCTGTACTCAGACTTCAAGCAAAACCACTAAACCAGTTAAGTACGGGTTCAACATGAAAGGAGGAGTAAGCGAGACCTATAGTGTTAGCGAACACTTGTGGGCGCTCAAAGGATACAATTAGTTTGAGTGTCATGTTGTTTCTAAACCTTCCCCGACTTAAATTTGAGTTTGAACTATTGCAATAACTATATTATTCAATTTAAAAATTATTGTATAACTATATTATTTCTATTTTAAATATTGGTGAACTATGCAATCTAGTTGTATGTCATAGAAATATGAATATATAGATGAAAATAGGGAAAACAATGAATAAAGATGGCTGTTTGGTGGGAGCCACATTCCAGTAGTGTTAGAACTTTGTCCGAGATCCTGAATAGTGGACACCTTTTTCGGATGTACCTAACACATTTATAGGCCGCATGGCCGATGTACTAAGTGTGGAAGATACTAGAGCGTATAGCAGAAGACGTGAACACGTACGTGTACTAGCAAAATACAAAGACACGGACCTCAAATGTATCAATGTATGCATGCATACTGTTCCCAAAACATATACTCTCTCCGATACCTAAAAAGTGTCGCCTACTAACTTAGTATAAAATGGGCGACACTTTTTATGGATCGGAGGGAGTATATATCGATCTCAAAAGAGGTAAAAAGAGTACCCAAAAAAGTTGCGACCAGAAGAGAAAGAAATGAGGACATGAAGAAAAAGGAGACCGACCGAGCTTCTTCCAAATGCACGAATCAAGGAAAAATAGCCGTCGTGCAAAGGGAGCCGGTCCTAGCTAGTTAGATAGGGCCGGGTCGGCCGCTAGTGACCAGGGCCCTTGCGGCTCGGGCCTCGCGGCAGCTGCGCGGTCCACGCCATGACCGTCGCCGTCGCCGTCCCTTCGTGCAGCGTCGCGTACGCCGTCCCTCCCGCACGCGCGTCTTGGCTCTGGAGACGGCCGCCGCCGTCATCAGCTGGGACGTGTCTCGCGGCGTTGGCGACGGCGGGCGTGCAAAGAAGTGCCGCGATGACGATGAGCACGGACATGGACGCCGGAGTGGTCGCTGCCATGGACCTCGTAGGTGAACGGTCGTTGGAGCCAATGGAGATCGAGTGGGCACTGAGCAAGATGCGCTAGCGCTAGAGAAGTAGAGAACGAGCTTGAAACAGTTCCTGTGACCTAGCTAGAAGTTAGAACTAGCTAGGTTGTACTACTGCTACATGTTTTGTCTGAAGACAACGGTTATATATATATGCATCAGGTATGCGAGTTTGCCCTAATTGCGGCGAGAGAGAAGGCCAGGAGGCCCTGGCCAGTAGGCCACACTACAATTGTCATTTTTCACGCTTGGACATTTGCACAGCCTATAAGTTTATTAAATGTACGCTATATAGTAGTAGTATGGTCACATACTCATAACATGCATATGCATGGCACATGGTGACATATATTCAACCCAATATCATGTTACCGAAAAAAACTGTCAGAGACTGTACTCCAAGCAAAACCAGTTAAGTACGGGTTCAGCATGAAAGGAGGAGTAAGCGAGAGCTAAAGTGACCTACTCACGTAGAGTACCACCGATTAGTCATTTCTTTTCTGATAACGAACCTAGCTAACCACACGCATGTGAGCCGCACAGAGTTCCAAGTGAGCCACGACGCCGTTGCCCTAGCTTGGACTTGATCGCCAATTTAGAACTCCGGTCGACCGGCCGGCGCTGAGCACGAGGGGTCGCAATTCACGCATTTCGTCCCGGGGATCAACTGACCTGTCTATGTGGGTGTGTGGCTCTGCAGCGAGGGAACAGTCCGCCATTGACCTGCGTGCACCCGTGCACATGGCTGGAAGGAGGACGATGCCAAACCGACCTACGTGCAACTCGCAAGTCAGTAGCTAGGCATGGCCCGTGAAACAATGGCGGTTTTGTTTTGGGTTCTCAAGGAGACACCTTTTCTGAATCGGAAAGAAAGACGGTTTAGGTTTACCCAGTGCTACTAGTTCTAGCTCTTTTTTTTTAGAGGAAAGTTCTTGCTGAGTAGTGCTCCAGTAGTACCGGTCAACTTTTGATCGCCATGCATGTGGACTGTTCCCTAGCCTCTTTTTCGTTTGTCGCGGCATGGTCAGCGAGTGCAAAGAGAGTTCGCTGAATGAGATTGCACCGAACAAATGTTTATGTAGCCGCGCACTGAGTCCGAGGCGACGAAATTGTGCGCCCCGCGCGGAGTCGCAGAAAAACCTCGCCTTGCCCAACTTTTCCTAGGCACTACGACTTGCGGTCCGCGCGATCGCAACGATATGTGTCATAGCTCAGGTCTCTCAACAGATATTGCATACTCTTGTCTTTTCCTTCTTCTACTATGAGGTGACATTCAGAAACCTACTATGCTAGTACGTAGTGGTATTGTTTCTTACCCAACGATGTAATGTAGGAGTATTGACGAAACAGATGGAAAATCGGAATAACCTAAAACGGCAAACCGACTTAATAAAACCTAAGGTGCACCTTTCGCTTCTCGATGTTTCTCCACGTCTCCAACAAAAACAACCGAAGAAAAACTTACTAGAACCTGAAATATTTTAAAAAGGGGCATGCTGAGTGTCTCCCGGGGGATTGGCGCTTCCGATCCCCCGCCTCCACCTGCCGACACGTGTCCACTAGACTAGGGGCCACTCACGTGCACGACAAGAAACCTCATGCTCTAAAAAAAAATCAAGCCCCATATCCCGTCTCTTTTGCTCACGCACCGAACCCCATGTCCCCGTCGCTCTTCCGGTGAGCCCCGTCCGTCGCCGGAGAAAGACGCCGCCGCAGCTCCGCCCATGCGTCGTCGGTAGCAACGGCGGCGACCGTTGGTAGCAATGCCAACGACCGTCGGTAGCAGCGCGGCGCGCCGTTGGTAGCAACGGCGGCGACCGTCGGTAGCAACACCACGCTTCTTCAGCAGCAGAAAGAAATTGCTACAAAAGCTCTACGGATTTGCGTAAAAATGAAAACAAATTGCTACAAATCTTCCAAGCATTTGCACAACAATCAAAAAAAAGAATCAAAAAAGTAATTTGCTACAACTGATCAATGGATTTGCATTAATAGAGAAAAAATTGTGCTCCAAAGCTTCCAAAAATTTGCACCACGAGAAAAAAAAAGACACAAAATCAGGAAAAAAAAACTGCTCTGGCAGCACCACTGCCGACCTACGGGAGTACCACTGTGCGCCATGGCAGCGCCGCCGCTGACGCTGACGAGCGGTAGCACCGCCGTGGCGCCGTCCCCCATGGCAGCACCGCCCTGAGGTCTGGCAGCGCGGGCACGGCGGTGACGGGGCAGCGTGGGCACCGGCGGTGGTCAGCCGCAGCACCGCCTTGGGTGGCCTCCTTCCCCGACGAAGGGACAACGGCGACATGGATTAGGCGCCCGAGCTCTCACATGGGAGCGAGACGAGATGGAGATGGGAAGATAGGATGAGCTCAGGCACCGCATCTGCATCGTCTTCCGCTCGGCTAGGGTGGTGCGGCTGGTGCCGTGGGACGCAGCTCCGTGAGATAGGCGGAGAGGAAAGGGGAACGGGAGGAGAGAAGCGAGTGGAGGAGACGAGCCGAGGGAAGGGATAAAGTAGGAGGTGGGCCAACATCGTTTTTTCTCTCGCTGGTCTGGACACGCGTCACGCGCTGGGAGCGGAGGATCGCGGGACGCGATCCCCCGGATGATGTGTAGCGTTTTCCTTTTTAAAAACGCATGTCACGTCTATCCCAATCGATGAAGTTAACGGCATAAAACCACCATTTTGAAGGCCAAATTTATCGAAATTCAGCACCCCGGGGAACCACATTTTGGTTATTTTTCTCGAAATCAGGTAACGATGCCTGCGAGCGGATTGACACGATTTATGAGAAGGGTGGGGGGGGGGGGGGCAACATGGCGCGAGGAGACATCACAGAGTAACAACTAACCGTTTGGCCTCTCTCTCCTACACGTAACTCTTCGCTCATTCCCACTCGATGCCACTACAACTACTCTTAAAAAAATCGAAAAAACTTCTAGATGTAGTCAATGTTGCATCCTACAAGTAGGAAAAATAATAATACAAAATTCTTTGTATTATGGGATACATAAAATGAAAAAATCTTGAATATTTTAGAGATTTCCAGGTGTGTATACTCAAGTCCACACATTTATCATTTTTATGTAGCTATTATATAAACGGTTTTGCTAATTCTCAGCTAGCTGAGAATTAAGTTAACGCTCAGTCGATAGTTTAACCATCCGATTAAAGATCGCTAAGATTCGTGTACTTATTCCATCGCTACGTGCGACCTCCGCCCGCAGATGTACGTGCGTTTTGGCTGGGCTTTTGTTCTGACCATGGGCTTTTCTTCTTTGTTCTTTTTCTTATTCTAGGAAATTGAACCTTTTGCACTCGTGTGGGCTTTTTTGTTTGTGTTATGTTCTTGTTTATTCTCAAAATAAGAAATATGTTTTGTTTTGTATTTCCTTGTAATTATTTTGTTTTTTATTATTTTATTTTTCTTATTATTTTATTTTCTCATTCCCATTAGTAAATCTCATGTGTCATAATTTGTCTTGACATTATTTTTGTGGGTGTTAAATGGTGCACTTATTTTTTTATAGACTTTAGATCAATATTTTTCAATATTATTTTTCCGAATTACTAGTTCTTAGTTGTATGGAAATTAGTTAAATCTCAGTCAACTTTTTTAGTCGTGGATCTAGGCCGCCAAAGCTTCATGCGAGTCAATTTTTGGTTTGTGTTTTTTGTGTAAGGGACGAAAGTTGTACTTTGATTGTACGACGATTGGCTTCGGTTTTAGCGACCCAGTTACAGGAATTTGTTGTGTGTCCGTTTTTTCGGTTGCAAGTCGGCTTGCAACTGAGTTTTTTTCTAGTTGTAAGTTGGGTTGTAATGAGATTTTTCTAGTTGCAACTTGGGTTGCAAGTGAAAAATATTCAGTTGCAAGTCTGGTTGTAACTGAGTTTTTTCTAGCTGCAAGTCACGTTGCAACTGAGATTATTATTCCAGTTGCAACTGGGGTTGTAACTGAGTTTTTTTCCTAGTTGCAAGTCGGGTTGCAACTGAGATTTTTCAGTTGCAAGTGGGGTTGCAAGTGAGTTGTAACTAAGATTTTTTCTAGTTGTAAGTTGGGTCGCAACTGAGATTTTTTTTCTAGTTGTAAGTTGGGTTGTAACTGAGATATATTTTCTAGTTGCAAGTTGGGTTGTAACTGAGTTTTTTTCTAGTTGCAAGTCACGTTGCAACTGAGATTATTCCAGTTGCAAGTGAGGTTGTAACTGAGTTTTTTTCCTAGTTGCAAGTCACGTTGCAACTGAGATTATTATTCCAGTTGCAACTGGGGTTGTAACTGAGTTTTTTTCCTAGTTGCAAGTCGGGTTGCAACTGAGATTTTTCAGTTGCAAGTGGGGTTACAAGTGAGTTGTAACTAAGATTTTTTCTAGTTGTAAGTTGGGTCGTAACTGAATTTTTTTTTCTAGTGTAAGTTGGGTTGTAATTGAGATATTTTTTCTAGTTGCAAGTTGGTTTGTAACTGAGATTTTTTTTCTTGGTTCCAAATGAATGAAATTCAGTTGCAATTTGGGTTGTAACTGAGTTTTTTTCTAGTTGCAAGTCACGTTGCAATTGAGATTATTCCAGTTGCAAGTGAGGTTGTAACTGAGTTTTTTTCCTAGTTGCAAGTCGGGTTGCAACTGAGATTTTTCAGTTGCAAGTGGGGTCGCAAGTGAGTTTTCCCAAGTTGCAAGTCGGGTTGCAACTGTGATTTTTTCTAGTTGCAAGTGGGGTCGCAACTGTGTTATTTTCAGTTGCAAGTCGGGTCGCAACGACTAAGGTTTTTAGTTTCAAGTCAGGTGGCAACTGAGATTTTCCAGTTGCGATCGTAGTTGAGTTTTTCGCAGTTGCATGTGAGGTCACAATCAAAACGGAAGATTTTCCATTTACAGATTAGATTGTAACTTAACTTTTTTGTAATTGTAAGTGGAGTGCAAATAAGTTTTTATAAACTAGTGTCCTTCGTAATCTTCTATTTATTAACAAAAGAATGAAGGAAAGAAAAATGGGCACCATGACCGTACCTAGAGCCAGCTATTAATAAAAGGAATAAAATGCCATGAACTAGCCCAACAAGCAAAAATAAAGAACGATCAAAGCACAGATCGCTTTACAATCAGGAATTACGTACACGACTGGCTCGATGGATTTAGACGGCCGGGTCGAACAAGTGACGTCAGCTATGCCCTAGTCATACCCTTATATAAATTATTTCAATATTTTACAAGTTTGTGGGATATATCTTTGAAAACATGTACGTTTTTCAGTTTTTTAAAACTTATAAATATGATTTTTAATTTTTAAAATAAAGATCACAAACGATATGTGTCATGGCTCAGGTCTCTGAACATATATTGCATACTCTTGTATTTTCCTTCTTGTATGAGGTGACATTCCGAAACCTACTATGCTAGTATTGTTTCTTAACCAATGATTTAATGTAGGAGTACTGACGAAACAGATGGAAAATCGGATTAATCTAAAACGGCAAACAGACTTAATAAAACCTAAGGTGCACCTTTCGCTTCTCGATGTTTCTCCATGTCTCCCATAAAAACAACCGAAGAAAGACGTACTAAAACCTGAAATATTTTAAAAACACATATCACACCTATCCCAATAGATGAAGTTTACGGCATAAAACCACCACTTTGAAGGCCAAATTTATCGATATTCAACATTTTACACCTCGGGGACAGAAATCCACCACATTTTCGTTAGTTTTTCCTGAAACCGGTAAAGTCTGAAAGCGAATTGGCACGATTCATGAAGGGGGGCCCACATGATGCGGGGGAGACATAGCAGAGTAACAACTGTTACATGCCCTATCGACACATAACTGTTTGGCCTCTCTCTCTCCCCTACGTCTTTCTCTTGCACGTAACTCTCCCCTCCTTCCCACTCGACGCACTACAACAGCTCTTAAAAAATCCGAAAAATATTCTGGATGTTTCAATATTGCATCATGCAAGTATGAAAAATCATAATACGAAATTATCTGTACTATGGGGTACACAAAAATGACATTATCTTGAAAATTTTGGAGATTTATAAGTGTGTATAATCAAGTCCACACATTTATCATTCTTATGTACTAGCTATTATACAAATTATTTCAAATTGAGATTTTGCAAGTTTGTGGATATATCTTTGAAAACATGTAAGATTTGTTTCAGTTTTTTAAAACTTATAAATATGAATTTTGAATTTTTAAAATAAAGAATCACTGGAGTCCGGAGCCAAAATTCTTGGAAGGAAGACTGAAAAGGAAAAGACGCTCAAGTAGACCAGCCCAGCCCATCGTTAGCTCGCATCGAGTTCCGAGGCCCGTCCCAGCTCCCACCCCTGGGATGCTATTCTCCAGTCGGCAAACTGAATCGGGACAGCAGCAGCTAGGACGCCGACGCTGCGACGCAGGCGCAGGGCCAAGGGCGGGAGGCATCCGGGCGGCAGTGTCTGCCCAGGCGAAGCCACCGTCCTCAGAGACGTGCGGGCGCAATCCGTAGCTTCGTGCGAGCAGCAGCGAGGCCGAACTAGCGTCCGACGAGCGGGGGACGAAGCCTGGAGGAGCGACGAAGCGCAGCGGTGGTGGCGATGGACTTCTCCATCGAGGACGGGAAGAGGGTGTGGTCGCTTATTCGGAGGCAGGAAGGCCTGGTCGACAGGAAACGGAGGTGGTTGGAGTCGACGATTCAGCCGTCGGATGGCTGCACCCGACGCCTCAAGCGACCCAAGTTCTTGGCGCATAGTTAAGTGCGCGACAGTTCCTTAATCCTTATTTATTGTCATTTCTTCATTACTTCGTATACCTTCAATCGTCACTGTAGAAAATGAAAACAATTCTATCTGCTGCTGCCATGGTTTAGGTGAAGTATTTATCTCCAGATAGTTTCATTTTTCCATGCTTAAAGATGATGCAGCTAATTAATAGTAGTATGAGTTTTTCAAATGACACCGGGCTTATGGCCTGTGTTTCTGAAATAATATCAACATGGTAAGATGCCTTCTTTTCTTTTAACTAACGGTGTAGTGACAAGAAAGGTCTAATTGCTATCTTTCTCTGCTTATAAAGGTACCTGGCTGAATCAGATATAAGGAGTGAAGAAGTAAGTCATTGGTCTTGTAAGAATAACCACTGATTGTACCTTATAGCTTCTATCTTTTTTTTTTTGAGAAGGGAAATATGTATTAATAAAAGGAAGAAAGATACATCTGCAACATACACCCTGGAACCAACTCAACACCACAGGTCACCTGACCTAGAGAAAGAGCAAAAGAACCCTGGAAAAACAAGAAAATACACTTAAGCCCTTGAAGGTCCTTGCTCCAGACCACCTTGTCGTTGCTCGCTGTTGCCGAACACCGACGCCGCCGCGACGCCGGCAGAGGGAAAAAGCGATGAAACCTCACACCCAAAACCAGCAGGAGCCCGATAGCAGCCGTGCTGCGTTGAGTACCGCAAGATTCATCCGGGACAAAGCCGGAATCTAACATCTTTGATCGACCATCGGCGGGGACACCTCCCCGAGCTCCTGCTAGCACGCCTTCGTCCACCTCCAAGCAAGGCCAGAGCGAAAGACGACGACGCCAGCCATCCACCACATCCCTGCTCCAGTAGAAGACGACCTGCAGCAGAACCATCGAGCAACCTCCACCAACACGAAGTCCGCACCGCTGCTCGCCACCATGACGAACAGAGGCAAGAACCACCGACAGAGGAGGAGGAGATCGAGTTTTGTACCACCTGCAAAACAGGCCTCCCAGGCTCCACGGTGAGGCCAGCACCCTCCTCACCGTCGCGGAGAAGGAGCCAGGAGACAAAAGCTCCACGACGTGGCCTCTGCCTCCGGCACGAAGACCACCTCCGGAGACTGTACAGACCGCGAGATCCACCGATCCCCGGCCACCTCTAGTCGCGCGCGCCACGGCGGGGCCCTGAAGAACGCCGTCGCAGGAGGGGAGGCGCGCCGACACCGACCACCGAACCAGCAGCATCACCGCCTCCACAACGCCGCCGGCCAGGCACCTAGACCTACTATATACACGCCATAGGCACAGATCCAGGCTTCCCCCACTCTCCCGCCGCCGAAGCAGCCGCCGGAGAGGTGGGGAAGCACCGGTCTGGCCGCCGGTGGACGACGGAAACCTAGACGCCCTCTTTTCGCCTCCCACGAGAACTGTAGCACGAGGAAAGGGGAAAGGGGCCGTACGTTGGTCTTGGATCCGGGCCGTAGGTCCGAGTTAGGCTGGTGCCAGTGCACCGCCCCACTATCGCCCCGCCACGTTAAGTTTTACCCCCACTCTCACCCCACTATCACCCCACTCTCACCTTACGGTGCCAGTGCACGGGCTGTAGTGGCAGGCTGTAGCAACGTCAGCTTCTCTCTCCTCCACGTCAACATTTCTTTTTCACATTTAGTTATTTCACTCGCTTTTGTTTAGACATTCAGAATAATGCAATAAAATTATTTTATTCAACTAAAAATTTTACCGATTACATAATAAATAAAAAATTACATAAAAATAAAAAATTACATAAAATTTAAAAAATTACATAATCTAGGCATGACTATTTGCCCACACATGCTCAATCAAATCTTGCTGGAGCTGTGTATACATCGGCGAGTCCCTCATTTCGGTGTCCATCTGAATCCTGGCTGCTAGGCTTGGTGGTGCATTGTTGTGTATCGCCGGCCCGACATTGGACGCAACTGTCTCATAGATGTCGTCCAAATTGGTACCACGCTCATCGTCGATGATCATGTTGTGCAGAATGACACATGCACGCATGATCAACCCAAGAGTACGCTGCGAGTAGGAGCGTCCGGGAACTGCTATAATGTTGAACCTAGACTTGAGCACTCCAAAGGCACACTCGACATCTTTGCGCCAAGCTGATTGAGCTTTTGTGAATAGCCGATGCTCGTCACTTTGTGGAAGAGTAACACCTTTCATGAACACCGGCCAGGAGGGGTAGATGCCGTCGGCAAGGTAGTAACCCCTGTTGTACTCGTGTCCATTCACCGTGAAGTTCACTACGGGTGCTTCTCCCCTAAGCACATCATTGAACAACGGCGACTGATTGAGTACATTGATGTCGTTGTTGGACCCGGCCACTCCAAAAAAGGCATGCCAGATCCAACGATCATACGATGCAACGGCTTCTAAGATTATGGTAGGGTGCTTGATGTCTCCCCTTGTGAATTGACCAGCATGCGCCACTTGGCAGTTCCTCCACTGCCAATGCATGCAATCGATGCTCCCTAGCATGCCCGGAAAGCCACGCTCCTCGGCTTTCGCTAGTAGACGCTGAGTATCCGCGACATTTGGTCGACGGCAAAACTCGTCCCCGTAACAGTGAATGATGCCTTCACAGAATCTCTCTAGACATTCTGATGAAGTTTGTCTAGCTAGCTTTAGCCACTCATCTACCGTATCCGCAGCGGCTCCATAAGCTAACAAGCGCAAAGCCGCAGTACACTTTTGTAGGGGAGAAAAACCACGACGGTTGAGAGCATCAACTCTTTGGGTGAAATACGGAGAGTATTCACCCAATCTATGCACAATGCATAGAAAAAGCTGTCGCCTCATCCGATACCTTCGCCGAAAGAAGTTCGGAGGATAAGTACAGTTGTCGGTGAAGTAGTCGTCGTAGAGCCGATCGTGGGCACCCTCACGATCACGCCTGATGAACCCTCGATGGCGTCGCGTACGGCTTGACTCCGCCTCGAGGTTGAGCATCGCCTCCACATACTCCGCCTCGAATGCATCGATCATATCACCCTCCATTCCTTCGCTCGAATTGCTGCTGGACGAAGACATGGCGTCGAGAGGAGTGGAAATGGAGAGTGGAGGAGATGAAGTGGGGTGTGGAATGCCCGGAAACCAGGTGGGGGTATTTATAGGGAGTTGGGGATGACATAATTTTTTGACATTTTTTTTTGAATTTTTGGAGGCTGCAACGGATACTTCAAACGGCTAGAATCATAGCTCGCCACGTTAGCTAGCCGTTGCGGCTACCGCCTCCGCCTCGCTATCGCCCCACCGCACCAGCGCCTCGCCCCGCTCTCGCCTCCCTCTCGCCGCGCTACCGCCGCCAACGCGGGCGAGAGCGGGGCGGTACCGCCCGCGGCTACCATCCCGCCTCGCTACCGCCTCCCTCTCGCCCCGCGGCGGGCGATACCGCCCGCGCTCCCGCCCCCACTAGCACCAGCCTTATAGCTTCTATCTTTTATCCGTTGATGTATGGATGTACCCATATTGATGAAACAAAACATGTCAATGGACATTCATTTCTAGGGCTACCAGTTGCCAGAGAACATCTACTATGTCACGCAATCAAATGAGACACTTAGCTTCATATGAATCTTACCACACAACTCACATGTATATTCAATTAGTTGATTTTTACAGTGGGGAATGATTAGAACTAAGGTAAAGAATGCTCTGCTGTATAAGGCATATCTGCGATCTGTACATGGTTACATTCAAACTGTGGCAAAATTCGCCTAGTGTTATTCTTTTATTTGTTTACTTACAATAACACTACAAATACAAACATGTTGTCATGTTGTTATCACAAGTCACCACAGTAGCAACTTCTGTTGCATCAGTTCCAGTGTTCAGTCCATGCTTCCATTAAATATATGTGGACTTACTTAAGAACCTTTCTTCAGGTGTCTTGTGAAAAAGTGAGAGCTATTGTTGCAAAAAGTTTCAGTCTGCAGAGCAATGGTTACCAACATCACTTAGTTCGGGATGGTCTCAGGCTTCTGAACTTACCAAGAGTGGAAGATGGCTCACTGTGTCCAGAAAGTTCGAATATCATGCACAGCACAATCAATAAGTTGAGCAACGAAGCACTTCAATCACTGGCTAGTATCATAAGCGACACCAGGTGTAGTTTCATTAAGATTATACCAATGTTAAGAAAAATAGTAACAGACTATCTTCCATGTTGCTTGCAAAGTTGGATAATGAAGATGCCATCATGTCTCAGCTATCCGAAATTTTGACAAATACTTGCAGCTACAAATCTGATTTTTTGAGCCTTTTCACACCTGTGTCACCACTGCTTCTGTCATCTATCAACCAAGCTTTGGATAGACTTGATGGAATTCCTGACCAAGCTCTTGTCGCAGCGAATAGGAAACTCATAGGAAAAACATGTTCGCCGAAATTCGGGCATGTGCCTCGGTCTTCCAGTAGAAGGCATCTAATTGAGATAGTGAGTAAAAGATGCAAATTGATCATAGCACAGCTTGACGAAGGTTACCTGACAAAGAATTTAGCAAAGGCGATGTCAGTGATGACCCTATACTGGAAGCAGAAACTGAGATCCATGGATATTTCACATTTAGAGTTCTTCCCCTTTTCGAAAGAAACAGCAGCTTTGCAAATGATGTCCTGAATGCTATTTGGTCACTTCCAAACGTTAAGCATGCAGACCTGAAATCGTTGCATCTCATACTGGATCCAGATTATAAATTTCGAAAGATGCAGTTTAGAGTAGCTGTGAGGAGGTACCTGATGGAATGCTTGTTTGAATGTGACGAAGGTGATTTGCCAGGTGAGGCCCTTCGAACGATTGCTTTTATAAATCAGATTTCTCAATGTAAAAGTGTTGGCCTCACAGAACAAAGGAAGGACACAGAAGTAGATGCTGTTTTGAATGTAAGCAGTCAACTCAGAGCTTTAGTATATTATGATGCAGAAGACTGCTCAGATGATGACGGGTCGATGAGCTTTGGGAGTGTGGATAATGATTTCTTACTCTCTGAGACCAACTATTTCCACTGTAACTCTGAGCAGCATAAGAATGAGCCCTGTTCTTCAACTAATACACCCGAAGTCGCTAATATAGACGACTGGTGTTTGAGTGAATCTACCAGAGCTACACATCACGTTCCAGAAGCTGAACATTCAGATTCAAGACTAGAGGAGCTTTTCAGGAAACCATGTGAAAAGATCAAAAACTCTGGAGACCCTCCAGATTACGGAGACAGCCTTGCTTTAGAGAGGGCTGTTGATACCAATCATTTGAAGACATCCATCCGCTCTAAGGATATCTCGGAGATCTGTAATGGAACTTCAACAGCTGCCCACATGCTCGTTGGACAAGTTTTGGACAAATGGTTGCTTATAGAGAATAATGGCGAAGTGGAAAAACTCACCAAACATTATCTTGGAGGGGGCTTGGTTTCTGAATCCCCACAAGGTGCGTTGCGAAATATCTTAACTATTAATTTGGGATAGGTCTGGTAGGGGTACGTCATTTTTGTTTTCCGATTATACCCCTACAAGTTAAAAATATTACAGCCCTGCCACCGCGAAGTGACGTACCGGTTCGGTGTTATCAAGAACAGAGCGAAAAAGGGAAAAGAGAAAAGAGAAAAAGGAGGAGAAAATAAGGACACCTCCCGCGCTGGGAAAGAGGAAGGTTCAGGCCGGAAGGCATTAGCTGGCCTATTTGGATGATGAGATTTGGGGGAGCGGCGGCGAGTGGTGGCCTGGTGGGCGCCGTGGGGAAACGAGGACTACGGGCGGCTGGGGCTAAGGACGTTGGACTCGCCGTGGAGCCAGGGGCGGATACAGGGGGGGACCAGCAGGGGCCTTGGCCCCCCCTAACCCCACTGATTTCTTGCTAAAAAAATTTAAACAGTGTATATTTTAAAAAAATTACCTAAGCCGCCCCCCCCTAATCTCCAAATTTATCAAATCCTGCCTCCGCCCCTGCGTGGAGCCCCACGGCGTGCTCCTATTTCGCAGAGCGCACTGGCGACCCGCCCACCTCGTCGCGTGTGGTGGCTGGGGTTGGGCACGTGTATGCTACGGGGTTGAACGACTTCGGACAGCTTCCCATGGAGCTCGTCCGCTAGATTCTCAAACTGGTCGCATGAACATTCGATCTGGCCGCGGTGGATCTCTCTGGTCGCGGGGCGCTCAATGTAGCCGCGGTGCTCGATCTTGCGGCGCGCACTATAGATTTGTCTGCGTATAGGCTATAAGCAAGCCTGAAGCAGCTGATTGTTTGTTTCAGCACCAGTAGTATGAGACTATGAGCCGTGATGGATCTTATTGATGCCGCAGGGCCAGGTCGATACTGCTCTGCGGTCTCTAGGGAACTGTTGGAGCAACTGAAACCGAAGTACGTGCATCCTTTTCATGTCTGTGCTACAGACAACATTTTACAGGTACGTTGTAATCTATAGATTTCTAAAAAAAATAGATTATAGACGATAAGCTTGCATTGTATGAAAAATCATTGGCTGCCATGATCATGGAGCTAATTTATTATTCATGGTGGTTAATTTCGGAGCTTCAGAAATTTTGATAATTAATTGGAGATGAACCTGTTCATGAACTACACTAGAAGATTTACATAATTTTGTGTATGATTGGAGTAGAGTGATATGGAGATTTCTAGACCTACCTTCAATGAATGTAGTTGTTCCTAGATTCACAGAAATCTTCATGTAATGCCTATTTGTGCCTTACAAATTATCATATGTATTTCTGCTACTTTTATAGAGAGCTAACTATTGTTCCACAAACTGTGGTACTTACAAGTTACAACTGCATCATACAATTTTCTTTCTTCTTTGTTCATGTCCAAATATTGCAGGGAAGATCATATAAAGTAATAATTGTGGCGTGAACGGCGCGGGAACAAGGACAATGCGGGGTGGTGAGGGCGCATGGAACTCCATGACTTCTGAGTAGGGGAGAAGGATGGCATCAGAATGGCGGCGGGAGGATGATAACGAGTTGACGACACATATCCGTTAGCGATAACACATATCTGACGTATCTCACGATTTTTTCAGCCCGTAGCAAAGCACGGGCATATTTGCTAGTCATTGTAATTTGCCTTCTCGTATGTACGGGTTTTCTCGGGTATGCCGTATGCAGCTCAGTGTAAGCTGATTTGTTTCGTGTTGCCTTTGCTAGACACTAGAGAATTGCTGAATGTAGCAGAGAAGAACCTGAAGGGTGACATTCTAGTTGACGCCATGAAACACATCTTGCCCAATTTGCCGATAAGGTTTTCTCCTTTCCTGCCCCTCCCTTTGCACATACATTATTTTTTCACTCTTTCTTTCAGCGATGCAAGTAGACACATAACAATATCTAGTACCTTGCATTTGTGCAGTTGCATTGACAGAGTGAAGAGGCTAATGAGCTAGCAAGCCTGCTAGTTTGTGATTAGTTCGTTGTCTCAAGACATTATGACCATCAATTTCTTTGAAAGTATGCTGATTTAAATTAAAACTATTAGTTTATTATGTATTGTGAAAGCATATCTTATGATTAATTTATCAATATCAATCTGGTGTTCTAAACACTGGTCATTCTTTCTACATTCACAGTCAAACTAAAAATGTTATAAAGTCTAGGCCATGATCTGATGAGCTTATGACAGTACGGTCTAAATAGGTTCGGCAACTCTGTATCTTCACAGATATAGGTCTAATTCACCCAAGCCTCTCCACATTACGCCTTGGTGTCAGTCCCGTACATGGTATTACTATACCAGCATTCCAGTGGTCCTCATGATGGCATATGTTTCATCGCAAATACAAGCAAATCAACCCTGATGTAATTATCTCAACTACAAGTATTTTCTGGGAGGAAATATGGATGCAGGAGGTATTACAACATGTTCAAGGATTATCACCTCCTTCCATATCGACGCATCTATATAACTTTCTCGCGCACAAACTTATATGTATGACCAAGAACGTTCCTTTTCGATTGCAATTTGCACCATAACAGACTATGCACGTTACACCAGGCCATTTTCATTAGTTATGGGGTAAAGGAAGATGCACATTTATAACCAGGATAGAAGAAAAAGGTGCCTCCCCCTTCAGTCGCAAGCTGGTCATTGTTGACTGTCTAGTCCAATGATGAGAGCATCATTGACTGTATGGCAGAACCCTCAGAAAACCTAATGAAACAAGCCTGCATCTAGTGCCGATCTCGACGGTCATGACGCCTGCAGAGACACCGAAATCATGTCAGATGCATTTTCATCAGAATCATGAGTGCTGCAGCAAGTATAGTATCCATTCAACCAGCTCAAGATCGTAAGATGATGCAGGTTATGAATATAATTTAGCCATTCACATAATAGAGATTGATAACGAACTTTACAGGAATCTAACCTAAAATTTTATAGACACGAAGAACATATATTTTTCCTTAGTAATTTTAAGTTTCACACAGAAACTGGTGGCTTTATTGACTTCTTTTTGTTTAATAGCAAGAGTTTGCAACAGAGAAATGATCGGTGCACAATTCCAACTTTATGTGGTAACTACAATAGATGTACCTCTGTCGATCATAATCTCTAGAACTATCCCTTGGGGAACGTGACCTTCGGTGACTCCTCGAATCATAGCTACGAGATCTTCCAGATTCCTTGTCCTTTTCCCTGTCATATCTACTTTCTCTGTCATGGTAGCGATCATAGCTACTTCTACGGTCATAATCCCTGTCCCTGCCAGTGCTGTTGCCTCGCTCTCCTCTATGACGGTCCCTGCTTGATGCTCTATCACGTTCTGTGCTCCTTTCCCTGGATCTAGTTGTTGTACAAGAGATCATTCCAACAGTCTTTTTAACACGATAATTGATAACATAATGTTGCATTGTTAGGATGCTTTGAAGTTAGGAAGCATAAGAGTACCTTCTGTCATATTCAGCTCGGTCCACCTTGCGCCTTTTGTTTTTTCCTTCCTGTACAGGTCAAAATGACAGAAGCAAATTCCCATCTTAATCCCCAAAATAAACAAGACAATTCAGGTACTAACAGAGAAAGTCAATAATCAAGCCATGTTAGCAAAATCCGGTACTAACATGTGACTACAAGAATATGCTTCACTCAAAATATTATTCTATAAACTTACCTGCAGTTCAGACAACTTTTCACGTATTAGCATAAAACCAATATGAAGTTTCCCTCCAAAATGATCTGCTAAACGTCGGTCACTGTTTGAAAGGAGAAGTTAGCACTGAGCAAGATCGTAACTATACATAACATGTTATTTTCAAGAAGTTCGTATGTAACTATAAACCCTTAACAAGGCATCCATAACCCACAAGGACAAAAACATGCATAAAATAAACACGCACATTCTTTAGCTGCAAAAGTAATCCTCGTAAAACTGGACCCAAAAGCCTGCTGGTGAAAAGGGAGGCACATGCGTCTGTCAAAAACCGAAACACTTGAAACACCATACTCCGCTATACTCATGACCCCATGGCGGAAATTCATGGTCCACGTATGCCAAAGAAGATGAAATTACCTGTCATACACACTCAAAAATGCTCCACATATGTCACACAGGCGCAACTTCTGATCAGTCTGAACAAAAGATCACAAATGCAAAAAAAAAAATAGTATAAATAGAACGACTAAATATGTTATTATTGCTAAGCTTCCTGACTAGAATATAGTCCTATCACATATGGAATCGAATATCTCCATGCAGTTGGCAACTCTCATCAGGAAAGGATTGAATTTTAATGTGGATCACAGCAGGAAAATCGAGCTACTTACAGTTTGAATGTGAGCCGACATTTTGGCAGAGTCTGGAACAGGCTGTGGCCGCACACCCAGCTGGTTAGAGATCAAAACAAAACAAAACATATAAGATATGAAATGGTACTTTGGCAACTAAAACACATGAGCTACTACAACTTCTAGTCAGTTGCTCCTAAAGCAGACGACCTACTATAACTTTGAGTCAGTTGCTCTAATAAATTTAAACGGCAAAGATCAATGCCAACCTTCTTAAGAGCTTCTGCTTCATCCAACAGTTTTTGAGCTTCGTCAATCATCCCACTTTCACCTGTTCAAAATAAATATTGCATTTACAGCATACAAGACGAGATAAACAATGTTCTCTGCTCTAGTAGTCAAGCAAGAGAGTCTGTAGGAAGCAAAGTTAAAGAAACACACCTAATTCTTCTGCCTTTTTGAGCTTTTCGTTAATCATTTCTTGTGTGTGTGCATCTGGAGTAGCAGCAAGAGCAGAAGGTGCTGTTGATTGTGTAGCGGTCTGGAGAGCATTCAGTAATGAAACACGGTCCTTATTAAAAGCTTCAAGCAGCAGCTTTGCCTTGAAAATAATAAAAAGATCGTTAAGAAAGCGACAAGGCAGAAGTAAATCCAGCTATTAGATAAGTTATCGCAACTCCAGTGTGATAATTTTTTGATAGTGGCACCAGCAATACCTGCTCTTCAGCCCTCTGTTCCTTGAGTTTATCAACCTCTTCAGTAGCCCGGATTTTGCCCTCAGTGTTTCCCTCAAGATCTAGATGAGCAAAATACAAAGTTACAAACATATAATTTAAAATAAAAGAAACTTTAAAAGTTTCACAACAAATAATTGTGTGAGAACTGCGAAGGAAAAAGAATGCAAAAAAAACATGACAAAAGCTTAACAAAAGAACAACACAGGACTTACCAAAAGTGTCTATCTCCTTCATCTTCTCCTTAATTTGTTTGGAGAACTCAATTACTTCTTTACTCTGGTTCGCAAATATGTATTATATTTCACCATTTAGTTTCTATAATGAAATGGCCAAAACATAGTATTAATGGGACGAAACGAGTAATTAATAGGAGGTACCTTTGTAACCTCAGTGATAGAAATTGCAATAGCTGCCTTAGCGTCTTCCTCCTCCAAACGCTTAAGGGCCCTTTGAATCTTTCTCTCACACTCAACTATCAGTCTTTCTATCGTTTCTTCCAATTCACGATCATAATTATCCATTCCTTTGGCTTTGGCCTCCTCATACCTATTACTGAGTTCAGGAAGCAACAGACCATAGCCTCTTTACCCAACTGCAAACATACTACAATAGAAAAGAAAGGAAGCCTCTATGTGCTTTAATGTAACAGATGAGAACAGCTGAGCACAGCAAAGCAACCATCACTAATTCCTCAGGATTTTCCTGCTTAACTCAAGACTACTACAATGATACACGAGTAGAGCATTCAAACAAACATAGATTAAGCAAACCTCATCTCCTCACCATGACATTAAACGTTCCCTAATAAGGAAGGCATGATATTACGTAGATTAGGAAAGAATGTAGCACTAACATTGTTAAAACATATCAAGTACCATGTTGGAGTTAGTGGCAGGCCTAGAAGTTTGCCAAAGCCTAGGGCGAATCACAAACTATGGTGCCTAAAATATCATTTTGTGGTGCATATAGCCATCAAATTTCACATGAGGTATATGTAGTGTTGCGCTACCGGCGAGCCCAGGTAGAGGGACGCTAGGTCCGCCTGTGGTTGGATTCAACACAGGTGAAGGGGAGGCCTTTGTTATCACAAATTTAATGCTTCAAAGTTCATTGCCTGCTCTTGCCTCTGCACTTACAACAGAGCAACAGTATATGATTTATTCAAATCACTGATCAACAGGAGGCTCAATCTCAAATCTTATACTACAACCAAACCCTGCACATCATATATTGATGCAAACCTCAAGCTTAATTGTTCTTAGCAGTCCAAAAAACATGGAGATCCCAATCTCTACTACTAATAATAAAATGTAAATAAGTATATGTCGCTCACACTACATGATACAGGACCCATGCACAATATCTAAGCCCAGGAAATGAACAAGCCAAATAGTCCAGACGATTAACAATATCCAGTGTGAACTACTGTAATGGGAAACCACATACAGAGAAATGAGATGGAATTCGAGTACTAGTAGGATACTCCTTACGCAGCTGCAACGAATGCAGCTTAGGGCACGGTCCCATGTCCATCTTCTGCAAAACACCAACAAAATAAAAAAAAAAAACATATCAGCGAGCGGAATCGCACTTAAATCCCGTATCGAAATTCCGAGTGGAAGAGGATACGCACGGTGAGCTGGAAGAGGTCGTGGGGGCAGAGTCCGGCGAGGAAGAGGCGGCAGACGTCGCGGTCGTAGTACTTGCGGCAGACCTCCCGGACGTCGCCATTGCGGTTGGCGCCCATGAGCTGGTCCAGCTGCTTCCGGATGGCGTCCATGGCTGCCCGCGCGGCTGGGGCTCTCCCTTCGCTAGGGTTTTTGGTTCCGGGAGGACAGGGGAAGCGGCTGTCTTGGTGGCGACGAGGGGACGTTCTGGAAGGTCCTGGATGGCGACAGAAAATGCAGCGCGGTGGGACTCTCTCCACCGTCCGATCCGATGAACGGATCGCCGCACGGTCCAGATAGACGCGGTCCGCGGATGTGTACGGGAAAACGGGAAGGAAAACCGGTTCCAACGGCAAGAGCGTCGCCGGTCGTCGCGCCGCGCCCAATTGCTCCCGACGGTGACGCCGCGAGCGCTCTTCAACGCTCTATCGGGTCGCTGCAAGCTCCCGACCGATCGTGCCCCCCCCCCCCCCCGCTACCGGCGGCGAGCCGTCCGGTCCCGGCGTGTCGTAAACTTTTGCCTTTGATTTCCGGTGGATCCTCCTCGTCGGTGGCCCCATCCAAGGTTAGTTGCCGTTGTAATCGGAGGCCTTTTGGCGGGGGCATGGTGACGATTAATCCGTCCGCTAGTGCAGTGTTGTGGCCGTGGAAGCACGTATTAATTCACTACTGATTGTTTGATGAGCTAGCTGATGACATTCGGGTTTGATTGTGGTTCTGTAGTAGAGTTTGGTCAAGAAAAATTGCGAAACACTTGTCTGCATAGGGTGTAGGCTGCACTCCTAGTTCGAATTGAATTCTTCAGTGGATCTTGTTGCTTTTAGGAACTTAGATTGCATTAGGGCCGATGGTCTGCAATATGGAGTACTAAGCTACAGAATACACTTAACAGATCACTTTACGATATGAGACTAGAGCCTAAGTGTTTGACTGTTTCTTTGTCCATCCAAATTCAGGATAGACCATACCGCCTGCAGTTTCAATGGACAGCCTTGTGGACACGGAAGAGGATGAAGGCTTAAATTTTCAGTGTGATCTTTGTGACGCAGAGGTTGTGCATAGCATGACACAGCTCTTACTTCCTGCATTGGCCACAGCTTCAGTGGACAGCACCACTGGTGATATCTTCAAGAGCCCATCATCTGTAGCTGCTGGCGTGAAGACCGAGCTAGGAGGGTACATGATTCAGAGATCTGAAACACTTGTTCATGAATCTATGGACGGTCACGGGGATCTTTCAGATCAACTGATAAAAGCATCCATCTGGCCGACGGAGTTCCTGTCGGACTTGATCGATGATTTTGTGACCTCAAAAAGGAACATGATGAGCCATGTCTCTGGTTTCTTCTCTAGTGAAAGCCGCCTCAACAAAATTAAAGAGTTCATGCAAAAGTTAGAGACGGAAGACTTATGGACCCAGGATGAAAGGAAGGTGACTACAGAGACTATTCTGAAGAACATCGACATGAAATGCAATTTCCATTGCCCTGAGAGATTTGACATGCCAGCGAAGCTAGCTGAGCACAAAAGTCAATGCAAATTTAGGATACTGAACTGCACAAATGATGGATGTGAAGCTTCTTTTTCTGCTATTCATATCGAAAAGCATGACTCTGCCTGCCCTTTCAAGATCGTATTATGTGAGCAGCTGTGCGAGAAACATGTTATGCGGTGTGAGATGGACAAACATTGTGCAACAGTTTGCCCTATGAAGCTTATCAACTGCCCATTTTATGAAGTTGGCTGTGAAACAGCCTTTGCGCAGTGTTCTCTTGATAGGCATTGTTCGGGGTTTCTGCAAACTCATCTGATGTATGTCGTCCAGGTGATTACAAGACAGGGCGCTTCTGTTAATGATATGGATCAACGGCTGCAACTCCTTGAGAAGGTTAGTACTTACTAGAATGATAGAATGTTTTATTGGCCCTTGCAAGCAATGTTGAACTGAGGTGACCATAGTTTCAAGATATAACGTGGAGTCATTTCTCAATTCGTCTTGCTGTGTTTCCTGATGTACTAATATCTAATATGCAAAAACAACTGAAGATTGTTCACTCAACAGCTTAGAAAGAAAAGTGAAAGAGTGTGCATGATTTGTTATAAGGCAATGCTATGTTTCCTGATGTAATATCTAATACGCAAAAACAACTAAAAAGTTTATTCAACCCTTGGTAATATATTATATACGGAGTACCATTTTGCATCTGTTGATAATTACAATTATTAGTTGATTCTGAATAGAAGTTGTGACTAATTTTCAATGGGAACTGTGTATCATTCATAGACCATTCAAAAAAAAAATCCGTTTTAATTCTTCTTATCAACCTTATTACAGGTCCAGTCATTGAACGAACTCTCTGGGGCCTTAGATGTCAGGTCCCTCACTTTGGTAACAAAAGAACAAGAGTCAAAGATCAATAAACTCGAAAGGGATCTCAAAGCGCAAGAGACAAAGATGAAGAAACTTGAGAACGAGTTTAGGTCAAGGAAAGCATGATTGTTGTGATGAACACATCATTACAGCCTTACTGGAAACCAGGTGGCACACTTTATAGAATATAATCAATAGCATTACCATAAGGTCTATCATCCGGTTGTCTGTTGTCCATATACAAATATAGGGTGTAGAACAGTCAGCTTCTTTTTAGTTCAGGTGATAATTTGATGTATGTTTTGTTTGGTTACTCCTATAACAAGCAAGTGCATGGAATTTACAGGGGTGAGGTGGATTAGGATCATCTTCCATCTCCTGTTCGTTGGTGTTTGGGCCCAGGTTGGCCTATTCACAATGATATGCTACTTTGCAGGAGTATTTTTTCTCCTCAATAGTCAACACTTTGAGTCAGAAGCCTGTTGTGCAAGGGTGGACCTTTATAGGTTTTTCAACTGGAATTTTTCAGGGAGGAGATGTTGCAACAATTGTCTTGGCTCTTTAATGAAGCTTGCAGGTTATAGCGGAAGCAGCCTTTGGATCTTGCAAATATGTCTTGTATGTATGTGTCCATGGAACTATGCAGGTGGTTTTCTTCTGCAGTTTTTTATGCTGAGGATGTCGCCAAATTGTCATCATAAGCTGGTCCATTTGACTCAGCTTTGAGGACATAATCACTGGCAGCCTCCAAAATCTTGCAAACTTCTCTCCTATACTGCACCAGAAGGTCCAGATCATGTTAGGAAGCCACCGTCAAATGCTGTTTGCGGAAGATCAAAGTACAGTGTACAATTATCTATATTGTTTCTATGTTTTACTTTAATTGATGCTTGTGTGGTGCAGATCAACTTGGAATAATTTTATCATATTCTTGTTATATTTCTACTTTTGTAGTTTTAAGACTGTGATACCTAACAAGCGAAGAGCTTGCCTGGAGCCCAAGCATTTTGTTCTTTCAATCAACTTCTGATGCTGGATATTTCGATACAGTTATTATTATGCAAAGAGGTCAAACGGTTAGGATTCTAAACCATGTCAGTTATATCATGATATAGATGTGAATATTATCAGTGTTCTATTTGCCAGCACTTATTCGTTCCTAGGAGACCCTAAAATGGATATAAGATGGTGTGGCATACCTCGTCAGTTGCTCCAGATTTTATTTTTGACTGCAAAATGCACCATTTCTTCATGTTGACACCTATTAGGTGCACAAAGTTTAAATGTACTATTTATCCGATGCATCTTGTGCTGGGTAAACTTAGTAGCAATTTTGTAAAAGAAAACTTGATTGAAGTTCAACCTACCAATCTTTATGTCCACTTGACATGTTGAGCTAGAGGTCGTTCTCAAAGACCACTTGCAGTGGATCTGCAACAGTAAAACCAAGGCATTTGAACTACAACCACGACAAGAATTATGGAACGGAGATATTACCTACTAGCAAAACAAAAATGTTTTGTGGCCTGACATAGGGAAAGAAGTGGGTGGTTAAATCTGAATTTTGTTTGATGTTTACTAGCACTTTTCTTAGTATGGTATATATGAGTTAAAAATCATAAAGATTTAAAAGTTTATGTTCTAAATATTATACACAATTATCTGAAAGAGGGTAAATGTTATTAAAATCGTGTCCAGTAGTATTTCAAACACTTCAAAAGATACTATTCTTTTACTATGCTAGAATCAAGGATGTGGAATATGTCAGAAGATGTATGCCAAATACCTCAAAGTAGGAGCCAAATGGAACGTCGTGTGCTTGCTGCTTTGTTTCATAGATCTGAAATCAAATAGTGATGTATGCTTGCATTAAAGGATGAAATAACACCATGAAATTTGATTTGCAGTGAACCTATCAGTTCTGTTTATTGGTTACCAAGTTTCTTTTGTCCTTTGAGAAAGAAGTATGCTGCAATTCTGTTACCGCGGTGTCCGGAGGACACAGAGGACTGTTGCATAGCGACCTGAAAGTTACCTCACGAACATTTCCACCGTAATCATCTGAGACATACCACTTTCTCAGCTGGAGAAAAATAATCTTCAATTTTTATGTTTGCTAAAGTGGGCCAACTTGGTAAAACAATTGAGACCATGAGAAGGATATGCCGATAGTGCAATTTACAAGATGTGCACCTTTAAATCTGTATCTTTTCGTGCATCTCGGTACTGCTGAAAAAACAGTGCATTGTCACCTAGTATCACAGTGAAAAACTTCTCAGGTGTACCAGGGAATGTATTCTGAAAAATGATATAATGTTGACAATTAGGAAAATTGAAATGAAATATAAATTTTAGATATTAACATTTAGGAAATTAATCTGCGATGCTCACACTGGTTACATCTACAAGAACATGTTCATTGATGAATGGTTGGAATGTGATAGGCAGTTCAATGCTTCCGTCTTCTGTCTTTATGTTGTCTATTCTGCTGCTAGTAACATTCATACTTTCTCCTTTAACTAGCAAATGTGCTCTGACCTGCTTGTACCAGTACAGATTATCAGGTGGTTTCCACCAGAAGAAGATAAAAAAAAACAAGAATACTCTCTGAATACCTGCTTTTCAGCATCCAAGGTTGCTCGGTAACTCTGTAGTGCTGTGTCTAGAGCTCGAAAGGTACGGTTTCTGTTCCAGAAGGATGTGAACTTGTACCTGACGCTTCCTGAAACATTAAACCGGGAATGCTCAACAGGAAGATCTATAAATAGTTTTACAACATGGAAGATGAAAGCAACACATTAGACGCTTCCTGAAACATTAAACGAGGAATGCTCAACAGGAAGATCTATAACTAGTTTTGCAACATGGAAGATGAAAGCAACACAGTAGACTATTTTTAGGATTTTCTGTGCTCTTGCTGCCTTCAGTTGTAAAGATTTACTCTTGAAGGAGTATCAACTTGAAAATGGTCTAGTTCATGCTAACTGATGTTGAATTTAAGAGATCGCACAAATAGAATCCATAATAGAACCTAGTTTTCGAATTAGGCATGTGATTTAATATTATAGAATTTCAAAATTCTTGCAAATTGAATCCATAATGGTATCTATTTTCCAACTAGGCATGCGATTCACCTAACTTTGTAAAATTATGCCATCAAAAAATAATTCTCAATTTTGGCTTCAAGGAGGATTTCTAAGATTACGCCAACTGAAAATAGTTTACCATTTTGACAGCACAATGGAAGTGATTCATGACCAGCTGCACCGGTATGAAGAAATATAGTAATAGCTGGGTTTATAAGGGAATGCTGGCTCCTCCTTATCTGCAAGGTGAAGTCATGCATGTGTCAACCATCTCAACCAATAAAAGCCAACTACTATGGTCATAATAAGAGCTTCATAGGTTGCATACCTCATATATGTCTTGCAAAGGAATAATCACCTAAAAATAATTGTAGGCCTTAGATGGGGAACTCAAAGTTCTCAAAAGAAAAAAAAAAAGGAACCTAAGAAAATCATATAAGGATGAATTTGTGAACAAAAATAAAAGATGACTGCAATTACCAGATTTGTGTTAGTTGGTTAGCAAGATGGGTATATTGGAGTAATAATTTATGGATTATATGTCATGGTTGGTGTTCTTTATCTTACTCATCAGTTAACACTGTACCAGGATCAGTTTTGGCTTCATATTTCCAGAACATGTACTTACATTCAATTGCTTGGAGAATACATTAGAGTGGAAGCACAGATGCCATGAGGAGATGATCATACGCCCATAGTGCAAGAAAGACCTCTCCAGAGCGCAATAATAACTGTGGTGAACAATCTGGAAGTAGAAGAGGCAATCTGTCAGTTCAGATGAGTATGCAATATTGTATGTGCAATTATCATTTGCCGAGAATTAATACTTTATCGTGAGGAAATTTGAGCAGAGGACCACTGTCTTCAATCATCGCCAACTGTTGCTTATCGGGTATCATCTTTCTCTGGGGCTTAGGTCCAGTATACTGCTTAAAGAAGCTGGAAACATTTGATGAAATAATAAGGATGTTTATCATCAGAAATACTTCTGTTATTTTTGTTCTCAAATCGATGTTACCTATCAGAAGTTGGAAACACTTCCGTTGAACTAATACGCAAGCATATCTGCAAACAGATTTTTGCATTGTAAATATATGCTTAACTTGACGGAAGTGTACATATGGTGGCTACTGTGATGAAGCACTGAGGTTATACGTAAATTTATATCTTACCTGGCCAGATCTGCTGTCGAGGTCGTACCAAGTAGCTCCTGTTGTGTCTTCGGCAAGAATAGCTAAAGTTACAGATCCAATGACTTTGCATTTGCATACATTGTCCCAGTCATATATTGTTATGGTTACCTATCCAGAAAATAAAAATGTATCACGCGTTTAAGCAAGCACAGATCTCTGGCATCAAATGTGTGCAGAAGCATATCGTTTCGAGGTTTTCACTGAAAATGAGTCAGCTCCAGCTTCTTGATAAGAAGCATGGTGAGCAGATGAATCTAGCCAGTCAGATTTCATATAATGTCAACACCTTTGCTTTTGAATCATTGACAGGAGCAGTGAAGGATTGTTGCTTTGGAGAAGCTATAATGCTGCACCTGCATGCAAGCATATGCACACGCACTGTACTCTGCCGAAATTGATCATGCTGCTTACTACTTTAGATTACTTTTTGCAGGTCATTGTTCAGATCACTGTTTTAAACTTGAATCTGGGACTCGTCAGGTGCAGTGTAAATTATGTTATATTATTCTGGACCACTATCTTTCGGGGGGAATTTGCTGCAGAGGAAAGAAAAGAAGAAAAAAAAAACTGCCACATGATTATGACAAAGCAAAGTGCCTTCGAAATTTTTATCATGCTACTTTCTGCCACAGTGCTGAAAGTTCATCGGCAAGCCAGTACTATATATATACCGTGCATTCTGAAGATTCCCAGAGAGAATGGAAAAACAGCAGGAGTGCAAAAGCATTCTGCTTTGCAAGATCAAGGCTGGCACACACCCCGTGCTTTTTCGTTACTGTATTGCTGTTCCTTCACGCTTGAGATATTAAAACTTGAACGGCTCTTTCTGGATCAAAGACTGTGCTAGCTAGTTGATTAACTCCTATGTATTGAGAACACGAACATTTTATTATTATTTCATTTTTGAAATGAGACATCCATGATTAGAGACTCTCTTGGGGGTAAAGGCTACTACTAGGCAGGAGGGCCATATATTTGAGTAGATGACGATGATTGGCCGGTAAAAGGGACTACTGTGAATGGGTTCTAAACTAGTATATTTTTCAAAAAAATAAAATAACTGTTGTTCTAAAAAGATCTTGTTAATAATTTAACTACTACTAAAAAAGATGAGCAAAGAATAATGTGAAATGGACGGCGCACTGTTGGTTCGTACCTCAGCCGGTAGTTCTCCGGCTAGGAAGTTGAATCCCTCCCCCCAGACGGGATTTCTCGTGCTAGGCACCATGGAGGTGAATCGCTTCTGCCCGGCGAGGGAGATGACGGCGTAAGGCTCGGAGGTCCCGTTCAGGTTGGCGCCGATCAGGTACTTGGCAGACACAAGCTCCACCTGTCCACGCAGAAACATGCGTACACCGAGTAAGAAGTAAGAACAGGAACGCGGGACGCTGCACCCGTGCTCTGCTATATCTAGCAGTGTTGGAATTGCCATGAAAGTGTACCTTGATCACGTACGCGGGTGCCCCGAGAGGGAGAGCTATCATCAGCCACAGTTTCGATCTGCAGGGGTTGGTCACGGAATCAAATGGTGTTGTCATTTTGAGGGGGTAAATGCAGATCAGTGCCGGCCGTATACGCGGGCTCGATCGATCATTCTCACCTCGCTGGCACGTCCAAGCTTGTCGGAGGCCGCCTTGCTCCTCTTTGCGCGGCGGCTCCGTCTCTGTCTCCGGCACCGGCTGGCTTCGGCCGTGGAAGAAGGCGGGGAGGTGGCGCACGCGGTCTGGTCGAGGACGAGGAGGAGCGCGATGGTGGCGAGGAGTGCCGCGGCGGAAATGGCGACCTCCGCCTCCCACCGCGACGGCAGGAGGAAACCCAGCAGCCAGGAGCAGTAGTAATGCGCGCCCATCGTCACCGTCGTCTCTTGCGAATGGCAGCTCGAGGGAAGCAACGATCGGTTAATTAGCGGGTCACATATATAAAGTGCAGCCGACCGCCGGCATGCATGGGTTTGGGTCGGAGGTGCAGCTGTGCAGGAGAGCTAATTATGCCCAGTCTGACGCGCCAGTCACGCCACGGAGTTCTTTTTTTTAAACGACTTTTATATATTAATAAAGTAAACATGAAAGAACAAGGACTAAAGAGAAAACATGAAACAATCCACGCCAGCCCCGAGGCCGCGCCCCACACGGGTCGACGACCAAGTTGCCCAAGCAAACTAGGCCAACACCAAAACCCCTCAACGCAACAAGGCGGAGATAAGAATCCGGAGCCGCCGCTCCGACATCTGGCCACGCCGGCCCCAGAGTCGCGCTCCATACAGGTCGACGACCAAGACGCCCTATCGTCCAAAGTCGACACCAAACGACCTCGACGCAACAAGGCGGATGTGACCGCGACACATCCCAGCGGAGGCGAAGCATCCGGAGCCGCCGCTCCGACATCCACGCCAACCCCAAGGCTGCGCCCCAAACGAGCCGACGACCAAGCCGCCCAAACGACCAAAGTCGGCGCTCCACCACCTCAACGCAGCACGGCGAAGGCGAAACCCGGAGCCGCCGCTCCGGCATCCACGCCGGCCCTAGGGCCGCGCACCCTCTAGCCGAAGACGAGAACTCACCGCCACCAACCACCAACTATCCGCAGGTCCCTCTGACCGGTGGAGCATCCAAAGGCGAGGCCCCAAGAGGCAAGCGACGTTCGAGCGCCACCCTCGCCCGATCCCGCGTGGGATCTGGGGTTTCCCCCGGAGAACCCGACATGGAGGAAAACGACATCACCACCTCGACGACGCCTTCAAGAAGGACGCGACACCCGAGGACGCCACCCTCGTCGGCCCTGGACGAACAGCCAGGGCAGGACTTTCGCCCGGCGATGGGCCGCAAACCCGCAAACCGCCCGTCAAGGACCGGCCAGACCACCATCACCGCAAGATGCAGCCACCACGCCACATCGTGCCACGGAAGACATCATGCCGACTTTGACCGAGTCGCCGCCGTAGCTTCGGGGCCGCTGCCCCGGCTTCCTCCTCCCCGCGCACACCCCAGCCGAAGCCAGGAGCGCAACACCATGGACGCCCCTGCAACTGCCGCGCCAAGAGCGCGACTGCCTTCGTGCCGCCGTCGCGCGCACCACCGGCCCACGACCCGCGCAAACACCACGTGCCGCCGCCACCGGACCGCGACGCGCCCGACCGAGCACCAGAGCTCACGCTGGCGTCCCCGACACGCCATCCTCACGGCCGCACCCAGGCCCGTCACCACCAGATCCGGGCGCGAGGGCCCCGGATCCGCCGCCGCCATAGATCTACGGTCCCCGAAGCCGCCGCTCCGACCTGCCGGCGTCGACGACCCGCCATCGCCGTCCCAGCCAGGTCCGACGCCCGCCGCGCCCCATCGAGAGGAAGGGATACCACCCCCGCCACCAGTTCTGTGGCAGCGGGGAGGCCGGCGGCCGGCGGCGGCAGCAGCGAGGAGGGCGTAGAGCGGGTGGGGGCTGGCGGCGGTGCCCCCCCCCCCCCCCCCCCCCTCCCCGGTGCCGCCTGGGTGCGACACGGGGGAACGAACCTTTTTTGGTGACATGTAATACAGCCAGCCTGAGTTCTTGAGGTGTCCATTGTCAACCTTTGAAAAACAAAATCGTCAAGGGATTTGACGATTTTTTTTTCAAGCATGAGAGATGACAGAAGTATATACGGTACCTAGAGGCAAGATCGTGAAAATAGTAAAATGTACTCCCTCCGTATCAAAATATAAGATGTTTTGGACTGTTTGCTTTCCATCGGTATCTAGACATGTTTTAGTGCAAGATTCATTTAAACCTTGCACTAAAACATGTCTAGATACGGATGGAAAGCAAACAGTCCAAAACATCTTATATTTTGATACGGAGGGAGTATTTACTAGGCTATGGTTCTTTCTGTTGAGAAATGTTTTTAGATAAAATGTCAAGAAATTATAATTCTAGCTTCTAAAAATAAACTTTATATATTTACTAGGCTATGGTTCTTTGTACATGCCCTGTCAAAAAAAAAACCCTCAAGATACGCTAAACTATGCACTTCACAATCGGCTCATAGTGGCATTATATAAGCAGGAAAATAAAAAACAAGCCAGTAGTACTATTAATTAACTAATTAACAACCTAATGAGATTCTCCACTATAACTACGTATCCAATGACTTTTGTTTTTAAAATTAATCATGCAATCATTAGACAGACATGGGATTATATGACCCTAGAGGATTAGCATTAGTATGTCATTTTTGAATGAACACTCCTACTCCCAGCTAATAAGCCACTAGTCTTCCATCGCGTCCTCTCTTACAAGAAAAGGCACCAACTTTAGTACTGAACCGAGGCTAGCTAGGGCTCCAGAGAAGAGTCTCACATGCTATCTTGCCACTGAGATTTGGCCGAGTTGTAAAGTTCGACCAAAGATGGTGGCGGGCTGGCCGCCGGCGAAGTTGAAGAAGATGTAAAAGAACTCTGTATACATTTTGGCAATCATTAGATTCACTCATTGAGCACCAACCCTGTATATTTGCCGACTTAACGACTCCGCCGTGTGTCCGTGTGTACTGAGGCCAAACCTGCCTGCCAACTTGTGTAGGGTACGTCCAATTTTTTTTGGGTAAGTAACTTGTGCAGCAACTCGTTTCGTATGTTTTTAAACGGAAATCTTCGTATATTTTTCACACTGCTCATGATAGTAGGGAGTCAATTAGATGTTCCGGTACCAAAATGACAAAAACATTCTAGTTTTCTCAGCTCGGCCGGCAGATTTTGGTTGAATCCTAACTAACCTCAGTCATCCGCAGCAAATTAGCTTACAACATCGTCCGTATGTTTTGAACTATTACTCTATTAGCCAGTAGATTTCTTACTAGTCGTATTCGCCCGGCAGGTCCGCGTAAAGAAGTTTATATAATTCTTATAGGTTTCTAACGACAAATGGATAACAAGTGGTCGTGCCGGAGTGGTTATCGGGCATGACTAGAAATCATGTGGGCTTTGCCCGCGCAGGTTCGAATCCTGCCGACCACGCATTTTTGCTGCTAGTTTGCAGTTCGCTGCTGCTTCAGGCAAGTCACCCCTTAAATGTAACGAATTATTGATTATTCACCTTTGTACTACTCGCGTACATCGATCGATATACACACGTGCAGATCATAAATGTGCTCATTCATTTTGCTCGACCGAAATGATTTGGTGACAGTCTTACAAAGTAATAATGGTACTCAAATTATTGGTGAATCAATCTACACAATCAAAAAAATTAATGCTCTCTCTGCTTTAGCAATGTCCAGAACTTGCCAGCATCATATCCCTGCAACTACAAGAACTGATAAATCACCGCACCCATCAGGAACACGCAGCAACATTACCCATTAGCTGACAGGAACTGATTAATCGATTTCCATCGACTTGGATTATTTACCCAGCTGGAGGGTACATTTTCTCTAATTCTGATGAAGCAGCAGCACGAGGAGGAGGAGGGCTCCAACCGCGCACAGCAGCAACCAAGGTGTGCATCAAACGTACACGCTCCAGAAAATCACAGTGTTTTTCTTTATCTCTGTTTTTTTCTTAATCTTTTTGGGAAGGTCCATCAGATCATAGTGCAATGGCGTGCTCAGATCTGTTGATTTTTGACAGTGCTATCGCTGAATTCCTCACCGTGCGCGCGTTCGGTATTGCAGGAATGCGCATGCGCGAGCGAGGATCAGCGCCACCAACAAACGCCCGTGGTACGGACGAGCGTTGGATTGCCTGCACCTGTGGATGCAGCCTGCCGTAGTGCCGCCGCCGCCACCGCCGGCAGTGGAGGAGGAGGGGACTCCGCGCTGCTGTTCTTCTGCGAAGGCCGCGGCGTTGGCACTCGCGAGGCTTTTGTGCCTCTGCGCCCCGGCGTGCTCCCACGAGGCCGTTCTGCTGCTGGGCGTGCACGTCGACGCCGCGGTGCCGGCGCCGATGCCGAGGAGCTGCTCGGCCGGTGGTTTCTCCCCCACGGAGGAAGTGCCTGCTCCGACCAGGCCCTCGGTGGCGCCGGCGTGGGAGGGGACGACAAGGAGGGAGCAGGGGCCGTTCAGGGGGTGGTCACTGACGGGCGGCGCGCTGATGCGGCGGTTCACGCTGGACGAGATGGCCGCGCGTCGGCGCGAGGAGATGGAGGTGGTGCATGTCGAGAGACGACGCTCCAGAGAGGAGTGGCGGCCGCCGGGGAACAGCCGGCTCCGGCGGATGTCGTTAGTGAACACGGAGAGGGGCTGAACGGTTTGTGGACTTGTGGAAGCATAGCTGAACTGCCGAAGCTCGCACGCGAGCCGCAAAGCAAATTTTTTTTTTACATGCAAACTAATCTTGGACTGTGCAGCACAGTCTGTGCTAACTATGACACGTGTCCTAGATTAGACTTATGTGTGCACGGATGTACTCCCTCCGTTCTAAAATACTTGATTTCCACTTGTCTATATGTGAATGTATCTACATATTAAAAATGTCTAAATGCATCCGTATCTAGACAAATGAAAGTCATCTATTTTGGAACATAGGGAGTAATATGGTAATTGAGTCAAGCATGCAGGCACCATCATGTGGACTTCTTTTTTGGTATTCAAATATTAAAATATTTTATCTCTTAAACCGTAAATCAAAGCACATATCCGTTTTCACGGTTAGCTTTATTGCGTCGAGATTCGAAAATAAATACTATGTTGATATGTTTTGTCAACATTTTTTTCCGATCCTAGTTGCCAGATTATAGTCACGTGGTTAGCAGGGTATTGCCATGCTGGTCACCAGGTTAAAAATGAATGATTACCAGATTTTTTAAACTTTGTTACTCACTAACATAATTCTTTCCTGATGTTAATGCAATATTTTACGTGGTTAGAGTGGAAGAAGCACTCACTCTATGAACATGTAGAACATTGCTACGACTAAAAAACATGTAAAAATTATCTGATAACTGTGTGTTATTTGAATAGTTATTGTTAACGAGTAGCATGGCAAGTACGGTATTAGGTATTATAACCTGGCAACTGATGACAAAAAAAAAATCGTTAAAATATATTAAGATGGGATCTTGTTTTAAAGTACTCGTCGAGCCGGACCCAACGGTGAAAACGGATGGTCAATTCGATTAACGGTTTAAGAGATAAATAATTTTAAAATTTTGTATTTAAAAAAGATTTCATGCATACACGTAGTTGGTTAGTCTTTCGCTCCCCTATATAGAGTCATATGCTAGCATGCATGCGCCGTAGGGAATTAATTGTTTGGTGGGACACATATTCTTGTTAGAATAATCGACTAATCTTTGGCTATGATTGTTACTTGTTAGTCTGTGTTTGGTTCATGAGTAACTTTTCCACAACTAACCTTTAGGTAAAATGAGGCCGCCAACACCCACAAGTGTGGCGTTACAAGGAGAGTTTCCGTTTAAGATTATGAAAACAAGTCGTTAACCCGTGCACCGCACGGGCTAGTTTAGGATTTTTTTTAACGATTACAGATATTTTCCATGTATTTAGGCTTTTTCCAATTTTTAGCAATTATAACTTTTTTTGCTTGAGATTGTGAAGATATAACCTAACAATTTCACATAGCACAACATTGTGACATCATGTCTAAGAGCACATGACACTTATGTATGACTCTGGATCTAGGGTCTGACAAGAAACGACGTGGTAGACGTGGAGACACGCATGACGGGGATGAAAC